>JAULBM010196540.1:0-17451 GCA_032357055.1 Geukensia granosissima
TTTTAGGAGGGATTCTACCTTCTGGCGGAAAAACCGAGCAACTAAGGTCCTAACCCTGGGTACTCTCTGGGTGGTTGAGTATTTTACATCCCGCCCAACCGACGGACGCACACCTCTTCAGCATGGGTTTTACTTGCAGGAGGAGAAACCGAACGACCTATTTCTATACCTCGGTAGCCCTCGGGGGGAGGGGGCTAACCCCGTTATTATTTTCTGTAGACTTTGTTCCTATTACATAAATTTGTCAAAATCAGAATTTGACGTTCAACTGACATTAAATGTCATAAATAAATGCTATCAATAATCGATAATGAACAAGTATTGAAAAATTTAAATCACGCATATTGTTAACCAATATGTTTTCCTTGATAGGTTTGTTTTATAAGTTTATTTCTAGGATTAAAGAAACATATGATAATTTCAAGTGTTTTTTTATAACTTTTTTAAACTTTTTAAAGTAGTACATAAACCTACTGTTGTTATGATATTATTCAAAAAAAGATTATTACGTTATTGTTTCTTTTCTGTTGAATTCAAATTCTAAAGTTCATTTTAGAGTAAACACGAAAACTACCAAAAGTTATAGGTTTTTAAGTAATATATTATAACTGTTTGATTTAATCATTAACAAATCACGAAGAAACTATTTAACTTTAGAGTGCCGTGAATGATTCACCCTTGTACTTCCATGTACTATGTACGTTTTCCTATATTGTTTTTTTTTTTAACATCGACTTTGTTTTTTATCTTTCTTTTTTAATTTTGAAAGATGTCAAAACCGTTTTATTCTTTAAATTTTGTAAAATGGTCAATACATTCTATATATTTATACTTTAGTATTACAAAGATATTCGAAATAAATTTCGGAGATTTCTAAAGGAGATTTTTCTCTATTTTCCAAGGAAATTGATCATCATACGTTAATCAAGTTATAAATGCTGTCACTAGACAACTGAAGCGTTCGATTAGGAGCAAATCAAATGCTTTTGACGACTCCTGAATTATGAGAAATAATCGTTCAGAAAAATTGTAGAAACAACTGCATTTAGAAATATTTTTTTTCGTAGTTTTGTTATAAAACTTGGTCAAGAATATCTCACACTGTTATTTCAAGCAGTTTCAAAAGGAAATTTTATCTTTTATTGGCCATAATGCCACAGTATCTCCTTGAAAACATATAAATCCCGTTATCCCCTTGTCATGCAACAATTGGTTTTAAACTGGTAGTTAATTGTTAAAACATGTAAGTAGTAATAGAAAAATTTAAAATTCTGTTTTTGAATCCCACGGACAGAATTTTTTAAATAGTCGTATGAGATGATTGTCATGTAAACTTATGTCAATAGGCATCAGTTGACAGTAAAATGCAAATAATCGAGACACAAAAGTATACAGTTTTCATGTAGGACTTAAAACCCCAGAAAGGCAAAAGGGGCAAACAAGTGTCATTACTCCAAACACCAACCAACCAAAAATCAGTGATGAGAACAAATTAGTATAACACGTTTTCAGGGTAAATCTATATTACAGGTACAACAAAATATCCAAATTGTTTATGAGAAGCGCTAACAATTACAAATGAATTATTTAGGTCATAAATCATATTTATAAACAAAAGTCCTAATATAAGAAGGATAACTCTGTGAGTATTTCAAAACCACAGCTCAAAACCTCTTTTTTCCTTCCCCCCCTACTTTATGTTTTGTTTATATTTAATTTCGTTGTTGATTTTCTGAATTTGTATCTTTAATTCTTCACTACTAGCTTTCATGGGAGTAATCACTTTGACCTCTTCTTTTACCTTAAATGTGGCATGATTGTCGACAAGACAGCCATACACCAAATGGCAGTCGAAATATACTTAACAGGTCCCATTACGGTCTTCAATAACGAACCGGAGTTTATACCATAACGGAAGCTGTTAAAGGTCCGAGATCACTGGATTTGGCAAAGATGTGCGTCCCCTTCCGAGCCACCTTAGCCCAGCCGAGGTTTTTTTTGGTGACCTGTTTATGCTGATTTGATATTGTGTTTTTATGTCGTGTTTCGTAGTTGTTGTGTTCATTGATTTGCCTTATCTCTTTCCATTTACATTCGGTTTTCCTCTCGCTTTCTCTTGACAAAATGCCAAAGCATTCTACGGTGGCTTACAGTTACCAGTAACAACATTTACATTTTATAGATCTTTTCCTGTTCCCAATGTTTAGACTCAATTGATTCCCAGTCTTTTGTTAGAGCGAATCCGGTAAAAGTCAACTCAGAAAAACGCTTTTGTGTATGCAGTTTATTTAAAATCTGTGACTCCTTCGAATACTTCATACTTCATCTAAGTTGTACTACTGGCAGTGTTTTGTCGATCGTTTGCCGATTATTTTTTTATAAATTTGGCGACTAAATGTATGTTGATCAAATCAGTTCCATTGGACTTGAAATTAAGGATACTACAAAACAGAAACGTCTGCTTATAATCAGACTTTCACCTAGTTAGGCCAGGTTAAAAAATAAAGCTTTAGCCTTTACTTCAGAAGGGATTACTTCGAATTGTAAACTTTCCGTTCACGTGTGCCAACATTCCAACGGAACCTGCTAATGAAGTACTGGTAAATATCTCTAAGTTGATTCAGTACTCCAGAGTCTGTGATTTCCAATACAATTTTATTTTAATGTCAGACAATTGTTGCAGACAAAAAAGCTACTCACCAATAATATCTGGTGGAAAGATTGAAGTCATTACTTTTTTGGTCGGCATCGTGACTTGTTTTACCGTTACGAAACATCCATCCACAGATGATAAGGGATATCGTCTCACTGTCATAACTTCAACTCCTTTATAGAAAGTTAATACTACCAGCCAGTTTGACACTACTTGCTTCGATTACTACGTAGCACGACTGGAGCCACTTGGGGAGCAGGAGCCGCTAGAATTTACATAGTTAAGAATAGAAATTTGAGCATTAAGAATGGTCAAGTCTCCATATTTGTTGTAGCTTTAAGGACTTTTTCCTCTTCGTAAAAGGTCCAAATAAAAGGCAATTGTTAGATTTTGTAGTGTAGTTTGTAGTTCATTTCAAGAAAAAACCAGCAGGTATAGAGTTAAGAAATAAACAAATACTGAGAAAAGATTGAGGAATTATTGGTGATCTGCAGAATAAAACCGAAAGATATTACGAAAAAGACATGATTACCATAATGGAAAGAGAAAATACGGAAATGATCGAAAGAAAGGAAACTATCAAGCAGATAAATGGAATATTCATTTACAGTTTAACTTGATGATATATGTTTTTCATGAATTTGAAAAAAAGTCAATCATATCCGACTTATGTTTAATTTATATAATTAATACTCTTAAAGTTTTCCTTAAATTGAACAGATAACTATTTCCGTAAGGGCTGTCTGAGTGGAAGCATAAAGTTGATGTGAAGAATGCTTGTCGACAAGTCCCCCCCCAACAGATATAACAGAACATTTTGAATAATAAAAATATTGCGAAACTGTCGATGAGAGCGGTATAACAGGTGTATAAGATATTTTAGATGTAATAAAACGATATGTGTTACTAATAAAAAGTCGAACACTCGATGACAGACAAACTCAAACAATGAAAAATTACGACTCTAGGAATAACAGCATGAAACAAACAGATCTGTTGTACGGACTTGTGTTACTTATGCTATTAGCTTAATTAGAGAACATAAAATATGCTTGAACTAATCAAACCAGCCGCGACTGACAATGATTGATTGATTGTTGGTTGCAAAACGTCCAGAGGCAAATATTTCATGCATATTCAGGACGAGAAGCGTGGCACTCTCCAAACACATCACCCACTATGGTCCACGGTCAGACTTTCTGTATTATTACCTGGCAACCCCCCAACGAGAGGGCCTATTCTATCCGCCACCTGGGGTTCGCGCTGGGTTAGCTCTGTGGGTCGAGCCCTGGAGACCGCTCCGGTGCCCAGACGATTGACAGACTGCAACGAAACAATCGGTGAAAAATAAAACTGGATGGTAAACGGGCAGATATAAAATCATTTTTGGAGGTATATATACAAAACTGAAATGAGGCTCAGTGGATTGTATAGACAAATCGCGATAGACAGCAAGGACAAAACCAGCAGATGTAATGAAACAGCCGATGATATGCAGAAAATAAATGAATATATAGTTAGCGTTGTCGAATTCGATAGAAAAAAAAATTGATTGATTGATTGATTGCTTGTTGGTTCTTTAACGTCCAGTGGCAAATATTTCCTGCATTGTTCAACAATAATCAAAATTATCGAAAGTGGGGTTCTGGTGGGACAAAACACGGTAACGGCTTTGACTCCCACAGGAAAACGGAAGTGATTTGTACTGACGAAAAAATTAGTCTTTTTAACGGCATTAGCCTTCTCATATTCGAAATCTACAAAAGTGGTCTTTTACGTGCATGCTTCAATAGTCCACGGCCAGGGTTTTTGTTTTATGACCTTGTATCCTCCGACGAAAGGAATCCCTATCCAACACCCGAAGATCGCTCTATAACAGTTATGTGGGTCGAGACCTAAGATTTAATCCGGTGCCCAGAAAACAGAAAGAAGTCAGATATCACGGACTAATCATATTGGGCTTTAATGATAGAGCAGATATAATGGCATATTATCAAAGTTTTGACCTTGATATATTACTACGAGAAAACACAACGAAAAATTAGGATAAACAGGATGAATTTTTAGATATGGTGGAGCAAGCAGTGACCGATCACTGAGAACCTAAAACGAAACAAAAAGACGGAAATATAAAAATGGATCGCAAAGATGCGTTGGAATTATCCGTTTTAACGAAAAAAATTAGTTACAGAACAAGCATAAAGCGAAGAACAGGTAAGATATAACAATCGGTAGGACAGACATCAAAAAATAAAACCAGCCGACATATCGAAAAAATCTTGTGATACAGAGAAAGTAATAAGCAGATATCACGGAGGAAGTGGTTACAGAATGAACAGATCCGACATTGAACCACCAGTCGATTGTAGACATAAGGAAACAGGTAGATATGAAATAAAGGTACTAAAATGACGAGCCAATAAGGAATTGGCATATTTCACATTATCATCATTAATTGACAATGTGAACGAAAAGTCGATTATTGAGAACGGGTAGACACAGCGATCGTTGAGAGATGTTAGCGCAAACCAGTCGTTGAGCGACAAACTGCAAACATTACGAGAATATAGATCATAGAGATCGATTAAGATGCAATGGAATTGTCGATTAAAGAAGATATAGCTGCAATTTATCAAAGATGATCAAAGAAAAATAAGAGCATTTATCTGTAATTCGGAGTTCACTTGAAGAAGGGGTGAACTAAGCCGGTCCTTCAGCGTAAGCAGTTCATGCTTCTCTAAAGATACCTACCGAGTTGCCCTTTTTCCAATCCAGTATTTGGTAATAGTTATTCCTTAGTTTAAAATGGTTAAATATTTTAGAGTTTTGACACGAGTTTAAGCTAATCGAACAGTCAAACAAAAAAAATCGATAATGAACATAAAACATATAACATACTTCTATAAACCTCACTCCGCGGAATGATTTTTTCAAAGTAAAAGGTATTATCATTTTTAATCCAAATAAAATTTTGCAGAAAGATGTTTCTTGGTCAGTCTTAACAGAAACGATTTTCATTAATGCTTTCTGTCCAATGATAAATTAATCTGAAGCAAGAGAAAAGTCTCTACGAGATTTACAATGTAAAAGGGAGATAACTCTCTTGGCTAAATGTCCGTAGAGAAATATATAACTTAAATTGCTATTGCAAAATTCCTTCCTCTTCTTAGTGCAACAGTTTAAACAAATAAATGGTTGATATCATTCCATTTTGAAAATTTTGTAATTTAAAAGACGAACAAACTAAATTACAATGGGAAATTCCCCACCATTGCCTGAAAAGTATCTGAAAGTTCTTTAATCTAAAAAGCCATTCTGCGGAGTAATGTTTACAGACAGTAATGTAATAATCGGTACTGTAACTTCCCGTTCTTTTTACGAAAACGCAGATGGTTGAGAATGAGAAGTCACCGCTCTTATTTTTGTGAAGTTTCCGAATCTCAAATTTACGTTAAGTATGAAAAAATGTTTGACAAAATGTCAGATGAATATTAAGTTTTCTACATTCATGATAGAGTATAACTTAAAGGCCAGGTTAATTTGATCGCTCAGCAAAATTCAAAATAAATGACAATTGCCCTTAAAGTCTTCTTCGATATCAAATACAGTCATTTTTGTTCGCTTTGACCTTCCATAATATTGTATTGCTTCCCACTTTGTTCGTTGTCTTTTATATATTTTTTATTAAATAGGAAATCAAATATCATTATTTCTCCAATCAAATCATATACCACTAATGTATATAAGTATAAAAGGTAAAGACACTACGTAATATATTGCCCAAGGCCCCGACATGACGAGGGATGTGATTGATAGCGTTTGACAGCCATCTTATATGGATCTCTGTTCATATCTGCCTTGGGCGAGATATCATTCCTTATCTGACGAAAATATAAAACCGCTCGACACCTTATTATCTTTTATTAATATTATTACATATTTGTATTCTTTTGTGAAATACGATTATGGATGTTCCGGCAACTTGTACATGAACGTATTACAAGGCTGCAATTAGGATTCAAACTTAAGACGTTCCGGTTTAGTTCACCTGGAAAAAGCACGTGTTACAGGTGAAAATAGCAATTTGACAATACCTGTGGTCATTATAAGTTGTTTAAGTGGTTTTCTGAAGATGTTGAATACTAAAAAGATTATTGACAAGTCATAATGAGAAATTGACAATAATTAGTTAGGAAATACACAGATACGTGAAGAGTCATTGACAATATGGATTACATGCAAAATATTTTAAAAGTACAATTAATAATTGTGATACTAGTAGTGACAATATTAAATTATACAAATGCACAGAATTCAACTAAAGGTAAGATATTTTTATTTTATATATATTTTTGTATACACTGCACAAGTTCTTCAACATGTTCAAGTACAATACTTACTAAGAATTAGACTGTCGCTTATAATGCTTATACACATTCAATACTGGAAATATAGACAATGGTGTTTTTATTGATGGACATGATGTCTTTCAAAATAGATTTTTTTTATATTTATTGTAAAATTCCGCATCAGAGTTCTGTATCTGTCCTGCAATTAACCAGTTATCCTAAACTTTTCTTTGAATTCAATTACCAAATTTGCTGAACCCTCTTAATAATTGCATGCTACTTTTATATTAATTGCAAGTAAAAATAGAGATTGTGGCATGAACTTTGAAATTAAACTACAGGTCCCATTCCCAAGGTTGACTATTTCTGAACATAAAGGAATACATGTAAGACATATGTGGCCTACGAAAATGATATATCTGGTCTCTGAAAAAAATTCTGCCCAGAATTAAAAAAAACGCCAAGTCTCCATAAAGATAAGAGGCAAATAGTTCAAAACAACTGCGAAACATGCACAAATACACACAATTCGGTTTCATTAGCAGTACTTTCGCAAGCTCACGGCTGCTCACTGCCTCAGTGTTCTGACCAACTCTTGAATTTAGTGTGTTTGTAATAATATAATTGTAAGATTAATTATATCAATAAATCAATTGTCATAATATTTGTTCTAAGCAGAATGAACGTTTCATAACCTTTTATCATGCGCTTTCACCGGGAAGAAGTACACACTGCAATAAATTTTGTTTCGTTACAAGTAAATATTGAACACTGCACTTTAACCCATGTTAAAAAAAATAGAAAATACACGGAACATAGGAACAGAATGAGATAGTAAGTTGACGGTGTTTTTTGGTATAAGTAACTATTCGAGCAGATCTTGAGACTATATATAAGATTTCAGGCTAAATACAAAAGCACTGAGAGACTATTGATATTGACAATGCTATAACTAGGCTCTTATGCTTTGGTCATTTGATAACAAACCATATATTTTGGTAACGTACTCAAATATTCTCTCTAATGCGATTTTTTCAAGGGAATGAATTTAAAATTTTATGTTCTGGGATTCCCTTAACAGAACCTCAACAATTCCTTAAACTGGACAGGGGTGACTAAGGTCTTAACGTTGCGTCGGATTGAGTAAGGCGACAGAAGTTACTATCCAAGAAAGTTGTCGTTTGCCATATGGTAACTCGCCCCTCTAATTTCTGCTTGTAATATCCAATTTGCCATTTTGAGATCTTGGTAACAAAATTTTGAAAAGAGGTTTTCTTCTGTTAATCCGGGTTTTGGGGTTAATTTTAATGAGTTTCTCTCAATTTCAAGGGATTTAACAGATTTGCATGAACTTGACAAATAAAAGAGGATATATGCATAGAAACCTCGATGGTTTTGGATGTGAAGTCCTATCAATGTTAGCATTAAAATGAAAAATATGAAACAGACAACACGCATGATACATTGTTTTAAAAGCAGGGTTCGTGAAAAAGGTTTTCGCGTAAGCTAATACAAGGACAACATTTGCAACATGTACATAAGTAAATTTTACGTTCAATGACAATTTTTAATATAAAAAAAAATACAATTAATATTTTTATACCGATTGAAACCAATGGAAAGGTGGCTCTACCTGAAACCGGTGGATTAGAGGAAGCTAGGTAATATCACAATTAAGAGACGCAAATTGTAGGTCTATTCAGTAACTTGTTTAGGGGTTGTAATCATTATCTTTATAACTTTTCTGTGAACCAAAAGATAGGGTATGCCTACTTAATACCTCCAAATGCTCGAGACTTGATTTTGCTGACTGGTGTAAAAAAGGCAGGAACTAGTTACCCTTCTGGACGAATTCGTTTAACTGGTGTCTTTTGTGTGTTGGATTTTAGTTTACTGTGTTGTGTTGCTCTGTCGTGATTCGTCCTGATCTTCTGTATCTTGTTTTGGGTTTTGGTTTGCTGTACATTATGGATATACTGACTTATCGTCCCATTTTTGGCATGTGTTGTCTTGTTCTGTCATGATTCGTCCTAATCTAGGTTTTTCTGTATCTTGTTTTGAGTTTTGGTTTGCCGTACATTATGGATCTACTGACTTATCGTCCCATGTTTGGCATGTGCTGTCTTGTTCTGTCATGATTTGTCCTGATCTAGGTTTTTCTGTATCTTGTTTTGGGTTTGCCGTACATGATTTATCTACTGATTATCGTCCCTTGTTTGGCCTTGTTTCGTATTTCCTTGTGGTCTCTTCTGTCACGTTTGACATTAGTCATGGCTCCCAAATTACTTTTGGAACTGTAATATTTATGATAAATATGTCGCAAGTTGGTCATTCAATTCAGGATAAGTACGACTACCAACAAATTTGACTAAATACCGGCTTTGACTACGACTTACACGACGGGTACAACTGGTTGAACAGGAGCTCTATGCCATTCCGCAACAATTGAAGTGTCCTCATTTTCATAGGGTTTGTGTTTGTCGAGCTTTAGTATTCTATGCAGTTGTTTGTATCCCGTTTCTCTTCATTACTATGGTCTTTTATGTCCTTCGATTAACGATTTTCGTGACCCTAAACTGCGTTTCAAAATAACATAGGATACTGAATAACATCAAGATTTATGATTCGGCGAGAGATACAATACAGGAACATCCTGGCTGTTAACTATGTCAAATGGTCCATTGTATAAACCATTAACGTTATGATATTTCTTATTTTTGTATTAATATCCTTTTTAAAAGCACAAAAGTGAGCATGCGTCAAGCGGATACATAGCATACGTTACATGGGTGTCTGGGGAACATTAGCGGATACACAGCTTTAATGGGCGTTTTGGCACAATTTATGCGGATTCACAGCATACTTTTATTGATGTTTCGGTAATCTTAGTGGAGACCGAACTTTTCTTTTAAAGGGTATTTTTAGGTAATCTTAACGGGTACACAGATTACTTTTGATAGGTGTTTGAGTAATCTAAGCGCGGTTACACAGTTGTTGATCTGTCACCTGTCCACATACTCCTTAACAACACAGGAAGCAGGCGACATATGTCTGCCCAAGAAAACCAAAAACTAGGTTTTGTGAACAAAAAAATTAACAAATCGTTGAAAACAAGGCCTGTAGTTTCTAAATTATGTAATTCGATGAACTCAATTGGAAAACATAAAAATAGTTTAAATAACTTGTTAAATTGTAGTTTTACATGTTTTATGAGCAAAAACTGTTTCAATTGGGAAACCACAGAATTGCGCGTTTTCCACATGAGTGGAGACAAAATTAGAACACCCTTAGACACTCTAGAATAATCAAAAATTGCTTAGCTGGAAGGTTTATGCAGTTTAAAATCAAATATGGCATGCGACGGTGTGTTAGAGACTCAGCATTTTAGATTGATAGGGAAAAAAAGACAAAATCATGCAGAGTGACGTGGTTAAATTAGTAGATTCCCATACTTTATAGTTGTACATGAATGTCGTAAATATAAACGAAATATGAAAATATGTGAATAACAATATGATTGTCCATGTGACATCCAGCAACCCATCTTCTACCGGTTCCTTAAAAATCACGCCGTGTGTGTTAGAGGCAATTTTCATGTACATGTTACAATAATGTTCCGTTTAAACTTTTAAAGTAAAACGAGTAACAGTTAAACACAAAAACACCGACATCCGCTGAAGTACAGGTACCTGACTTGGGACAGGCACATAAAGTATGCGGCAGTTTAACGTGCTTGCCAATGAGGTTTCAACCCTCGACCTAACCTAAGACATTGGTGTGACAAAACAACAAAAAAACGCATAAAACAATATAATCAAAAGTAATTAATAGCCGAAATAATCGGACACCTTATAAGAGAGAGATTTAAATTTTCAACAAAAACACTTTCTTATTAGTGTCTAATATATACAGTGAAAACTTTTAATGGTAACAATCAATACCTTAAAACATCCAAATTCTGCTTTCAATAAATTGAAATGAATAATTATTCATTGAAAATGACAAGTAAGATATTTTATTTGGCTTTATTAGAATTTGACATTATTTCCAAAAAAATTTTCCTTTTCAATGAAAAATCAAAGGGGAGGAGACCCTACTTTTTGCACACTTAATATGTCAGTCGTAAAAAAAATCAAACATTTTTTATGATGATTACACAAAAGTAATCCCAGACTTCCTTCATTGTAAACATTTTTTGTAAACAAGACACCATTTGTCCTGTAGCTAAGCTATTTACTTGGTTAAGCAAGAATGTAGGTTTCTTGAGATGTACTTTCTCTTTTTATATGGGGATATATCTAATAAAATATTATGTATACCTTTAATGTTACTTTTAAAATCTCGTTATTTTGTGTCGTGTTGATTTAGAAATTTCTAGTGAAATGTCGATGGAGTCATTCTAGTTTAGTTACAGTCGAAACTAGATTGGAGAGCATACAATGGCTCATATTCCCAAGTCAGAGTTTTCGGTCCACTACGATCCCGAAGAAGAGATCGTAGTGGATCGAAAACCCTTGAACTGGGAAGATTACAGGGATCGTAGTCAGATGCGGATCCAGGCCATTGGAAAGGGGGGGGACTTGCCCTCACATACTCGTACATAAGTGGGTCTGACTTTTTGAAAGCGGGACCTGCCAATACATACTCGCCTGCTTGCAAAACAAGTGCTAAAAATCATTTTTGCATTATCAAAAGGGGGACCGGACCCTCTTGCCCCCGCCACAGCTAGTGGAGCGAAAATCCGTGACTTTGGGAGATATAGACCGAATGCTCTTGATTTGGAAAGATGACGATGGCTATTTATAAAAATTGTTATTAATGTTTCTCATTCTTAGCCTAATACACTGTAGTATATCTTAAGATTATTAATGATAATACCCGTGGCTAAGTATACAACTGTATATCACTACAGAGCATTACCACTGACATAATAAACTTATGATATTTATAAACCGGAAATAATAAATTTATCATGCTGTTTGAATGAAGCCCTTGTCCGTTCTCCATCAGTCAGTTTTCAGCAATAAATGGAAGGAGGTCATGAGAGGTCAAATGGCTTAAAATTTTTAAATATTTGTCTTGAGATAAATCTGAGTATGGAAATAAAAGAATGTTTCAAATGAATTCCTTGTCCCTTTTTCACAAGTCCGGCGGTATTACTTCCATATATTGAAGTCGGTCGTGAAAGGTCAAATTACTCTCCCATATATGGAAGGAGTTCGTGAAAGGTCAAATGGATTTAAAACTTTACTACCATATATGAAAGGAGGTCGTGAAAGTTCAAATGGATTTAAATGCCTGGCGGGGTGAATCTGAGCATGGAAATAAAAGAATTTTAGATTTTAAAGGAAATCTTTTAAAAAAATCATATCAATATTCTATTCTTAGTTTTACCAAAAACTTATTGAAAAATTAAGAAAAACAATAGAATTTAAAGTCTGTCAATTTAAGGGTTGATAAATAAACTTGCTTGATCAATTTATAGTTCAAATGTGTCTAAATATTAAATTAATTTTTTTTAAATTTAAGAATTGTTTCCCTATTTGGTAGTGCGGTCAACTGCCATAGTAAGGTTGCTTAAACGGCCAAGTTATAAAAATAACTCAAGGCCTCATTTCAATTCAGACCCGCTCTACGCAGTTTAAAATATATCTTATGTTCATGTAGACGTTCGATAGTTTAAAGATGTTATTTCTTTTGCCGACTTTAAATTAAAAGTTTTTGTTGCGTGTTGTGCTTGCTCTGACTATCACAGTCTGCAATTATCGAAATAGGAGGTGACTCCATGGTTGTGTGTGTTTAAAAATTCCGACCTCAACTGAAGACTATTGTTTCTGAAGTTCGTACATGTTTTTAACTCTAAGTTACCGGTGTAACTTAAGATCACACTTGGTTTTCGTAACGCCATCTTCTTTTGCTAAAGATTTGCGACTGGTAAATCGTGGAATCTACCGCCTTAAAATTTTACCCTAATCTAACGAATACAATATAAATTAACATGTCGCACACCGTATTGACCTTAAAGCCTTACTTCAGGTTATTATCATTGGTCATTATTGTTACGTCAGACGTGATCACAACGTGCCAAAAATGACATTGCGGCGTTATGTCGTTTTCCTAATAAGAACATGCGTGTATCATTTTTTTATTTGAGGAAGTCTTGGTCGTATACTGTAGACTAGTGTTTTCTATTCTCATAAATCATTGTAGATCGTTGACAATACTTTTATATGAGGGAGCAACTTTTTGATTTTTAAGAGGCTAAGTCAATCTTGATCCTGCCCTTTAACAATTTTTTCGATCCTGCGTTTTATTGGCGCACTTGAACGGCTAGATTTGTAAAATTTACAGCGAATTTGAATCTGGGGATAAAAACACCCTGTCTTTTTTTCTTCACAAAAAATTGAGCCTTTCTTTTTCACCAAAATTTGCATCATCCCCTTTTTTCACATTCCCAGATCCCATTAAAATCAAATGCTTGCTTTCTTATACTGTGCAGAAAAAATAGATCTCCACTATCCGCCACAAAAAATGTAGGGATTTGTAATAAATATGATGAATTCACGAAAAATCTTTTGTGTTTACAACTATCTAAATTAAGCATTGTTTGTCTTGCTAATAAAATGTCAATCTATAAAGATCAAATCATTAAATTCCAAATTTAGTTTATAAAATGTCAGTCAGTAAAGATCAATTCATTATATATGTACTAAAATGAACATTTTTATCGTTTAAGTCTTGCATCAAATTTAAAGGATTTGGTTAGGGTATGTTAACAGTAAAACCTGTCGCCGAGCGAATTTATGAGAATTTTTACCGTTTTTTTATGAATTACGGAAAACAATAAAATATTTTTCAGTATCTTGGTTAGGGGAGCGGAAAGGAATTGCTAGTTGCATGGGTTGTGTAGGCCGTGTCTTTTGATCCCCGGGCAGCCTACAGTTCCGATCACTCTTAACCTCTCTTAAAATCTGTCAGAATCTGTCAGGAGCTGTCACAATCTGTCAGAAACTGTTCAAGCCAGAAACGTTCCAGCTAAAAAAACTGTTCTAGCTAGAACATTTTCTGACAGAGAGGTGTCCAGACCCTTGACAGATTCTGTCAGAGACTTTCTAGAATCCTGACAGGGTCGGACAGAGGCTGTGCAGGGTCTGGACAGTTCCTGACAGTTTTGAACTGTTCTATGACAGCTATAACTCTGACAGATTGGAAGAGAGGTTAGAAGTGATCGCAACTGTACATGTATGTAACTTCACCTGAATATGCCTTTGTTGGCATGAAGAAGAAACTTACAAGTAAAATCACTATATTTTAACCGAAAGATATATGGGACAATGGCATGTTCACTTATAAATTTACACAAAAGCTGTCAAGCTAATTTACTTGGCCTGGTACTATAAAGCGGCGTCGGATTCCGCATGCATATGTGTGTGTAATGTGTATTGTAGTGTATTGCTTTTCTCTAAAAGGTTTTGCCTGCAGACAGATAAGATAATTGATTGACTTAATGTTGCTTTACGTCTAGAGGCAAATATTTCATGCATATTCAGGACGAGAGCAAATATTAATGAATGTTGAATGAATCCTGCTTTGTAGAAGACCGACGCGCTTAGCCGGATTTATTTTATATGTGGTAACAGTCCGCAGCGAGACAAGCCACTTTAGCCATACACATTAATCTCACTCTTGGTCGACCAGTGTTTGCCCCTACTCTTAAATGTGTGCTTAGCGGAGAAGCTGCAAATACCATTTTTTTTCATTGGTTTGACCCACTGGTACTCGTGTACATACATAGTAACATAACTAGTGATTGATGGTAGTATTCGGATATGTTTAAAGCAAAAAAAATTTTTTAAAAATAAAAAAATCGAATTTTTTTTGTACAAAGGGGGGTACTATGGGGCACCAAAGGGTATCCTGTCCACGAGCACCTGTGGTTTTACCATGCGGGGTCGAACCCACGACCTTCCGCACTCTCGAGGCGAGCACGCTAACCAATTACAACACCGAAGAGGTAAAGTTATGTCTGTCATTGTCATACGAATCCTGGTTGGGAAATGCATCAAATATCAAATGATACCTTGCAAAAGTTCAGCGTGGTCATTCTGTTTACAATAAACAAAGTGACACCAAGAAGATAAAAACGTCGAAAATGATTTATTGTGGAAAGGTTAAAGGGTTAACTAAAGCATGTAAAGCAAAAGTTATGAAATGCATGTAATAATAATTATGTCTTGTCAAGCCTTCCCATATCAAGCTTGTTTTCGTGTTATAAAACAAGTGTAGACCTTATAGATTCTTAGTTTTGTAATAAATATAGTTGATATAGGATGGACTATATTCGTTTAAAAAATTTTTTTTTTTTGGTTTTTGGATAAACCGCATAATTGTTCGCTAACTACAGCCTGGCAAAAAGTTTATGTATATTTTAGATTAAACCTGCCGCATGACATGTATGTGTTAAACGCTCAAAATGGGCAATTCTTTAAAAAAGTGTCATGATAGTCCTCTTTCACCGACGTACAGACCTGGCCCTATATCGCACTGGCTTGTATACGTTGATAAATATATTGATCATCCTCTATAGTTAAGTCATATATTTAGCCAAACTGTTCAGAAATACATTGGTGGTAACTGTTAATATACGTTTCATGACCTGAGTCTCTAACGTTTTGGTGATCTCCCTGAATGCAATCATAAAATTTGAAATAGGTATTTCAAAAGAAATTTAACTATCTTAACGGCAACCGAATGGGTGTTAAAAATATCCGAAGTGTCGGTCTTTGTCTTGTGCTCATGTGAAAATTGTTCATTTTTGTGAAAAATTAAAAGTTCCAACAATTTCCAAGTTTTTGCATTTCTGGTACTGCCAAGCTTATGTTACTGACTATACGAATAAATACATGTCAGTAGATCTAAAACCTATCAAAATATTCTTCATTTTACGAAATTCACAAATTCTTTGGGCAAAAATTGTTATAATGGAAAACGACAAAATTTTCCAATTTTCCAGATGAGGGGAGAAAAACTAAGAACATGCATAAAAATTTGAAATATGCAAAAGTTTTTTGAACTTTTTTTGATTGCATATTTTGTGATTTGTACAGATTCCTTAAGAGGATTTTTTCAAAATTGGTGAAAAGAGATAGACCCAGTTCATGAAACGTACATTAATAGTTTAATTACTTCATGAAATGACCCATTTGACAATTAAATCTATCGTGGCGGAACTATTAGTTTTGTGCTCTTACTTCAATACCAAGTTCTCATTCAGATTCCTTAATTCTTCCTGATAGTTTAAAAACACCTTCAATAATTTTTTAAGCACTCTTGAACCTATCAGTTAAATCAAAGAATGGTAAAAAATAAAGGATATGGAATAAATGCTGGAAAGACAGCTCCTGATTCTTCATTGATTTTGTTTACAAATATGTCACATTTCATATGCTTTTCTAAGCGCTTTTATGTATCAGCTACGCTAGGTGGGGTAGGGGTGGGGTGGGTTGTCAACATTGATAGTTGAACTTACATTTTAAAAATGTCAAATTTCAAAAACATGTTGCCTGATATTTGCCCAAAATTTGAAATTGTAACTTTGTTTCGAATACTAAATACATCCTCAACTAAAATGCAGTATATACTAGAGGCGGATCCAGACTTTTGGAAAGGGGGGGGGCTTCCCTCTGCAAATTTTTTTGAACCTCCTGATTCATCAATTTTCACCATTTTTAATGAAGATGACGACGAAAATTTATCACAAACTTATCAGTTTTGCGTTTCAAAGGGGGCCCGGGACTCCCTGGAGCCGCCCCTATATACTTGTTCTGAAACTTCTTCAGTTCTCTAAATCAAGAGCAATTTTCATAACTAAATAAAATTGAAATGAAAACTTTCAACACAATTAATGTCCAATATATTAATATAAACAGTTTAATTTGCCATAAAAGGCTTTTTTACAAAAAAAAAAAAAAAAATTAAGATATTTTGAAACCCAAAGCAGTTTTATTGTACCTTATTTAGGAAACAATAAGATTTCCGTTTACGGGCGCCGCTATGAATATCATGCACTTAAACTTTCAAACTTTGCACTCAATGACCAGTGAATCCATGTATTGCATACATTTATTAAAATACGATATCTTGCTCCAATTGTGCAAGCAGTTGTGTTGGGAAGGGGCTTCTCAACTGTTCTGTAAAGCCTTCCAGTTGACACCCCCCTGATTGTATAGAGAGAAGGTATCATAAGGAAGTATTGGCACTATTTTTGGGACATTTTATAACGGGAGTAGGCGGTATTAAATAATTTTACCGATTCTTTGCTCTGAAATTTCGCCTGGTATATCTTACTGTACATGGTAAGTTTTCACTCAAGACGATGCAAACATATTCAATACAACCCCATATATCGAAATTGAAATTTTTATGTAGTGATCATCATTTCAAATATGT
>JAULBM010196650.1:0-12275 GCA_032357055.1 Geukensia granosissima
GTGAAAGGACATCATCTATATAGCGGAACGTGAAACCAAAAGATTGAGCCAACTTTTTCTCTTTTCTCTGTAGAAGGTTCAACTTATTTTTGCATTTCATGTACCTATTCCGGAAAATACGAAACCTACCGCACAGTACCCACCCATCGTGTAATTAAAGATTTGAATCTTTTAGTGTCTATAAACATACTGGACATTACTCACGTACATATGAGCAAGACATGAGTCCCGCTTACTTTTATTATTTTTCAGGAACGTGAAAAACGTGTAATATATATAATTATGTTTTATCTTCTTCTGTTATTTTGTTCAATAGCGTGGGTGGGTACTGCGCCGAAGGTTGTAGTAGTAATTTTTAAGAAAAACCAATGTAGTGTTTCAAAGCATTTAAGTTAGACCACTTTCGTTGTTGATCCCCCAATTTTCACATTATTCTAGTGGTATGCACGTTTCTCCGATCATATTATTGACATTGGTATACCAATAGCATACGCCTCTTTTTCTGATTATTTTGGTAGGAAAAAACTTTTAAAAAAAGTTGATATTTTTGCTAAATACTTTTGCTAGGCATGCAATATTTACGTTCTAATTTGAAACGGACTATCTTGTTATTCTATAAAGGACTTTGATATATTGATGTTGCTATTTTATGCCAGAAGGTCATCTTACATATGTTTCAAGAAAATATTCAAAAGCCAAATTTAACTGCGCGTAAAGATGAAAATGAAAAGATTTTGGTAAATGTCAGCGGGACTGCATTCTAACTTAGAGAAAAATAGAGTAATTAACAAGGCTATAGGTTTCAACAAGGCCTTAACAAAGGGGGAATACCACTCCTTGTGAAAAGCTGTAAATGCGTAAATGATACTGCTCTTACCTGAATATTATCAAAAATGTATATGTTACAAAACCTTAAACACAAAAACAAACCTAGGACCACAATTCCTGACTTGGGAAATCGAGGCACATGATATATATGGTGGGGTTAAACTAGTTTAATGGGTTACAAACCCTCCCCAACGAGTGGCCAAAGGAAATAAATAAGTAGTATATGGGCACTGTGCCCATATACTACTAAAATAAAAGAAAACAAAAGCAACAACCGATGAACCTTTAAAAACAAATCAAAAGTTACCCAATCCTACTAGTACCTTAATTACAACACATATTCTTAAAACAAATGTACACAAAAAGATGATACAGCCCTATTGAATGCTCGTAGTTACTGAACGAAAGCTCAGGGTGAGATCCCTGATGATAAAACATCAAGCCCCTCGACACGAAGTGTCATCCAACACAATATATGTGGAGAATAAATACTGTGTTGTCAATGAACGTGAAGAAAAACAAGATGGATGCAACGCCAAATGTGTCAATGTTTGTGTAATGATGCGATTATTAATTTTTGTTCTAACAAAACAAGTTTTGATTTCTTGACTACAACGTTGAACTTTTACCTCATGTGGATAAGGTGATATTCAAGTGATCATTTTTAAATTTGTAAGCTTTATATGTCAAGTAATTATAGACATACCTGTTAACCTGTTAGACCCCCATTGCAGGAGATCTCCTGCTATTCAGAATTATATTTATTCCAGCATATGTAAGAACAACCAGGCTTTTTGAATGACCAATTGGTTAGTTATGAATACTTTTCTTTATAAGCTTGTTTGGTAAAGAGGTATAAAGAGTAGAAAAACCATAACTGTCTTTAGTAATGGAACTTCTAGTGAGTTTTTTACACTCCAATAGGAGTTGATAGATAAATTTTCGTAACATTTATTACAGAAAACGATGAGAGTTTAAAAAGTAGTTAGGGCTTAGTTAATAGAATTGAGACATTTTACTGATACTGCAATTACTAGAAGCAGATATGAACTGAGACTTGCATGGAGATGTTCATTTACGATCTGTTGTTCTGTCAAGTTTGTATCTTGGAAAGTGTTCGAACTATGAATTTCATTGCGGAGGACCTCTGTATAATTATTTCGACAGACAGCTAGAATATTATTGACTTCTTTATCTGCAAGAACAAAACACATACGTTTTATGATTAACCTTCATCAGACACGCTAGGGGCCAAAAAAGGGAAAACCAGTCAAAATTTATAAATTTCTAGGTACACTGATTGACTAAATGTAAAGAACACCGTTAAGCCAAACATAACGATAACAATCATGGAATTTTAAAGTTGGAAAGATGAATAAAAACATACAACTCAAGCACGTGGAAGCTTTATACAACCTCTACATAGCACTAGTGAAAAACTACGCAAAAATATTAAAGGAAAAAATATGAAATATATACCATAAAGAAACGACCATCATCTTTATACTTTTTTGAAAAATATTCAAAGCCAAATTAAACTGCGTGTAAAGCGCATTCTGGATTTACCTTCATCAGATACACATCTTTCTATTTTTGTTCATTATTGAAGGCCTTTTGCCAACCCGTTTGTAATTCATATGTTTTGGATGACTCTGCATGTCATACAAAATTACACCACATCTCCTTTTCTATAATTAACTTTGACCATAATATTTTGTACAACATCATTCAAATATTAAAATATTATGTTTAAAATCATGTGAAATCTTTTGAAAATCTGTATTTAGACAGAAATTTTCGATCATTATTTAAGAATGAATCATAATTATTCGTATTATACTAATTGGAAAAATTTTGATCAGCTACTTTGTCAATGTATTCAATAGTAACAATAAAATGTTAAAGTCTATAAAGACATATACATTGTACATACTTAAACTACAATTAAAACCAGATTATAAAGTTATCAATAATGTATATTCATTGTACTACCTTTTAAACAAGATTAAAACGATATATATTGTAATAATTGAGACAAAGATATTTAAAACGAATAATAACTTAAAGAACACATTTGGACATTTGCTATTCAAAAGGTAAGCACGTTTAAACCTTCCTAATGTCAGTTTATTTCATTTGTTTGCTCTAATTTTCAGAATATCTATATCAATTAAAATGACTGAATTGTTCAACTGACAACAGATTTTTACAGTATGCCGAATATATTTTCGAGTTTTGCCTTCTATTCTCTGAACTGTGCTCAGTTTTGATATTTGAAAGTCAATAGGCATAAATCATTCCGAGTCAAAAATGTTTGTAGGCCGTGGTCTAGAATAGCCCACCGTGCACCCCTTCCCCCTTTATCTCAATGACATGTTTTGATCCCCATCACATTGTTAATGAAAAAAATATTAACACTAAAATTTTGGAACGCATTGAGACCTAGGGTTCTTTTTTACAGCCCCGTGTGACATTTTTGCTTTTCAGATTTTAACCATTGTTTCATTTATAAAGGCAATTATAAATACAACCGGTATTATCAAAAAGAGAGCATGTTGTGTATCATTAAAAACATTTCCAAAAACATGCCTAGTTATTAAGGTATAAGCTGCTACAAAAAGGTATGACAAAAATAAAAGCTCTACCTCAACATATATTTTTGTCTGTCACTCTATACTAGTATATAGTTGATTTTTTTTGTGTTTTATTGCCGCAAATATGGTTTCTTTTGCCTATTATGGTGTTCAAATGTCTAACAATTCTCCATTTTTGCATACATGTCAACCTGATATGAAGTACATGCTATCATTAATTAAATGAAATTTTGGTGTCATAACAAAATTATCTTTACACTGTAATAGTAGAAATAAATAAAAAGGGGAAATATGAAGCTTTACCACTCCTATATTTGTTAACTCTAGCCACCTTAAACTGAATAAAAATAGACATTAAGGTGTTTAAGATGGAAAAATTAATATTTTAGTCAATAAACCATAAAAATATTGTTGACTATAGCACTGGAATGTAAAAATGGCAAAAGGCGAAAACTATTTTTGTTTTACACATATTCTGTAAGGGAGGGCTTTATTTCTTGATTTCATTTCTGATATCTTTCATGTAAAATATTGTATTTATCATTGGTGAACTGAAGAAACGCTAGGCATTACGTAACAAATATCAAATATCAAATATTCAAATCAAATTCAAAAAGAAATATCTGACATATCTGAATAAAAATTTACATAGGCAAAGAAATAATCTCGACAGACAAAAAACTTGGATTTTTGTCAAATATCTGTTATGGTAGGGTTACTATTTTTGTTGTAACTTTCTTGTCGTAGTTAATATCTTTACAACTGAACATGCTTTGAAAGGCTATATATAGAGCTTCCAAATGCTACCCTAGTGTCTACTTGAATACTGCAGCATTTAGGGAAAACAGCAAACAATAGTCTGCTTAGAATCAGAATAATGTGTCAGAGTAGGATTTCATGATTTGTAGTTCCCTTTAGCCTGTTGCATGTGAGCTCAGCTTGTCTACGTTAATCTACGGGTTAATAATTGTTGTCTGATTTATGCTGAATTTTTATTTCAACCTCTGATTAGCAGCATCAGTATTAAAATATACGAAACCTAGATCCAAAGATTGCAAAATAAAGTTCTCAAATCCAAGCAAACCGAAATAGACAACCAAATTCACCGTGAAAGACATCTACCGTTTGCAACAGAAAGTTGAGAATCTGTTGGTTTTCACGTAAAAATATAGTTGACGTATGCTCGGATTGACGTTAACCCGAACTAGAGGTACATGTTTCCACGACAGATGCTGAACCATGGGACAGAAATTACGCTTTCGACTTAACAAAATTAAGACATCATATCATAGACACGTGTTCATTGTATATTACAAGAAATATTCCGACCTAATAGCATCTCTTTATTTTTGTAACTTATCTTCCAAACACTAATGATGATAATCAAGTGCAATATAACACCAAGTCAAAATTTGTGACTGATGTTTTTATGTGTAAATGTTTTCCGCATCAGAAAAAAGTTTTCTTTGAAGTCGCCTTATTATAAATGATATTGGCAATGGTAATGCAAACATAAAATATAATAATGGTAGTGTAATTCATTACATTGCAATTTAACTGAAACGAGCCTGCCTGGGAACCTCTAATTCAGTTTATCTTGTCTATGAATTTCAGAAGTATTGATTAGGTATTAAATTTACTGTTTTATTACATATATTCATTATTTTCATATTTTTTAATTGACATAGGTACTGCAAAAGCAGAGATATTCGTGGGTGTTTTAATTTCGCTTATTTCGTGGGACAGAGTTTTCAACGAAATCAAATCCCCACGAATTTAATTCTAATTTTCTATTGACCTTCCTGCCAAAGATGGGAGTCTATTACTTAAGTACCATTTGGTACGTATTGACTTGAATGTGTTCTCAGATCTATATCATATTGCCATTAAAATTGATAAAGATTTAGAGATAATAAGCGTGTTCATTTTATAATATTATAAAAGCGTATGTATGCAATGAAATTTGGAATGTTCTAAACGGTTATCCCTGACAAAATGAAGAAATATTATTTTTTTTTCCCGAATAATCCGCCTTCCTCCAACAATAATACTGACAATACCATATGACTAAATTTCGTTGAAAGTGGCGTTAAACACCAAACAAAAAAAAGAAATATTCGTACTAGACTTGTGGTTGGGTGTTTAGCAACATTCGGTCAATCAATCGACTATTGGCTTTGTGCTTCTGACATGATTTCAAACGAAATTCGCGCTTGCTCTGTAATTCTTTTTTACGTAGAAACGTTAGTATTGATAAAATATCTTTAATAGAACCAAATGATATGCACTTGAGCAGAAAATGATGTTTTTGCCATGAAAGTCGTTTTTAAAGTCTCCAACATAAAATTGTAAAGTGCCCTCTTCAAACAAGATCAAGACGAAACAAATTATTGTCTTGATTTTGACCGGAAAGAACAATTTAACTAGCATATGAACCTTACAAATAATCTGGCTGACAATTTTTTCTATTTAAAGTGCACATGAAAAAAGGAATCTTGCTTGCAAATTAGCAGGTAATAACTATTTAAAACTCAAACCTAACCCCTTCCCCAGAGAATAACAAATGTTTGGTGCCTTAAACTCTCTGCGATTGAAATTGAATAAAGAAAACTAAACACGTATTGATAAAAATTACATTTCAAGATTTGGACAAAAAATACTCTTGTGTGCAGTTACAGGAAACTGATGACAGTTAAGTAGATTCATTAATATATAGATAATATTGTACATTGAATCTTTATTTTAGATGGAAGAAACTTCAGCAGACGTGAGTGCTAAGATCTATCCAAATTTAAACACGGGTAAAGAAACCAAGAGAATGAAAAACGAACACCTCACTTCGATGATAAATAATCATTTACTGCAAGGTCAAGGCATTAACAACCAATTTGTCGTCAATGGGCAATCAGTCGGCAAGACTGCACATTTTGACAATAAACCAACAATATTTAGGTCGACTTTTCCTTCTTGTGAACTTAAAAGTGATAAATCTTTAGAAAATCTTAGCACTAATCTTCAAATGATTCGAGAAGAAGGATTTTGCAAGCTAAGTCGACTTGTAAGAGATCTCCACACAGAAAAACATTTCTACAAACACAAGCTTGACGAGGTCGGTCAAATTCTTGACAGTCGTGTTGCTAAAATAAAAGCCGAAGTTGACGAAATTCATTATTTAATGAAGGAAAAGTTAAATGAAATGAAAACAGATATGTCAAAGAAAATCAGCATAGAAATAGAAACCTGCCGGAAGCACGTGAAAGAAATGAACAAACTTGTTCAATCGGGACTTGATGCCTTTCAGTCAGCCAGTCACGACTACCAATATTTATTCCAACTAAATCTTGAAATTTTAGAAAAGGTGAACTACATGAAATCTTTAAACAATTCCTTACATTTAACAACTCCAGTATTCACAACAAAGGAATATACAAAGGATGAATTAGTAAAATTAATTGGCAATCTTAATGAAGGAGGAAGCCACCATTGTTTGAAAACTGAAGATGAAATCTCCCATGCACTGTGCCATACTGTAAAGAATTGTAAATTTCATCATGTTCGACCAAAGACAACCAAGCCAAAACAAAATTTTGTTGGTTTGCAAAAGCAACGTAGGCCTTTTACTAATGACCGTTGATATTGAAAGGAGAAACTTTATTCTGCATGAAAATATTGTTATGAATATAAACAACAAAGTTCCTTTTTAAACAAAAAGCTGATTTATGGACTAAATTAACAACTAAGTAAACATTTTGCACATTCAAAGTGTTCCTACACATTGCTTATCATTTAAATGAACATTTCGGTTATCACATTTTTAATTTTCTTTAACGAAAAAAAAAACAATGCTTTATTGTATATATAGCCAATGTGGTGTGACCTTATAGAATTTTAATCATTCATTTAAAAAAAATACTTATAAAATAATTCTCCTTCCAAGATTTGGTAACCGTGTTTATAGCTATCATTATAACATCAAAGATGAACCAAACTGTCAGTCTTTTGTCTTTAGAGTGACCGTTTTGTAGTCGTCAAAGATTGAGATTTGAAAATCTTCCTTTCTTACCATATAGCCACCATCGATGTCCGCAGTGTTTGAATGTTGAATGTTTACAAGGTTTTTCATTATACTTTTGTCTGGACCTTTATTTTTGATCGAATCTACCCATACAAAAATTTCTGCAACCGATTGTGGTTTTTTTTAAACATTTACACGACTTTTATCACAATTTTTGTCTTGGCCCTACTTTTTGACAGAAAAAATATTTTATGGACAGCGCCCCCCTTTTCGGAAAGTCTAGATCTACCACTGATGGAGTACTGCAAATGAAACTTTTAGCATATGAAATTTATTTTAACGAACGAATATTATTGTTTAGATAAAAAATCACCAGAACTTAACAGTAAAAAACTACTTAAGCTTATACACATACATTGTTATGTTATCAAATAGATCTAAAAAAACAACCTTTCTATAAAAACGAGAAAACGAATTTACTCGGGGTTAATATAATTTGGTCACGTAATCATGAAGTATAAGAAACATTTTCGTACCACATCTAATATGATATTCTTAAATTTGAAATAAAAATTTTTTTTTATGATTGAAGACAATTTACGGAAAAACAATTTTAATTTCGGTGGGTCTTCTGTTCTATTAATGTCTTTCCTCTGCAACCCTGGCATAAATATTTTTTATTCTGTGCGCACTATAAGCCAGAACAGAAATGTTCAGTAAAGTACTGAATTTATTGTCATGGAATATTTGCTGTCATGGTTGGTAGGGTGGGGGTTGCAAGTTATTAATGTCCTACACAGTAAATAGGCGTTCTAGGTTTGTGTAACAACAATATATAGAAGGAACGGCCTGTTAATGCATTCAGAAACCTTGATGTTTAATTTGTATTTACAATTTACCTGTGGTGACTTACAAAAATGTACAACTAATGACGAAATACACACTTTTATTGAAATAGGGTCATAAAAGGCAAAAAATGAAACGTGTTAGCATAAAAGATCCGTGATTTCTTCCATTGATCTCAGATTTATACACTGCAGTTAGTTTGTGGATGTATAGTATAAAAGGAAATCGTCATAGAAATCCAGAAGTTTTATGAATGGAATAGTAGTGGAATTTCAAGGAAAAGATCTCAACTTAAAATAGATGTGGCATTCTTGTCCATGAGGCAGCCTTCCATCAAATAACAGTCGAAATTAACAATTACATATGAAATTGAAAAAATATCCGGTAAATGTCACAGAAGCTGCACTCAACCACGAGAAAAAACATTAGGAATTTACAAATTTAGAGGTCTCCACAAGGCGTTCAACAAGGTAGGAATACTCCTTGTCAAAAGCTCTAAAAAGGAACCGTTGCAATACGGTTTGAATATAGTGAAATGGCCCTCTACTTAACTGTGTCCAAATCTTTGGTTGAAATGCTCCTAGATGATCCTTGTTTAAAATTGTGTCCAGCATCCCCCAATAAGACGACTGCCGCTCCTTAAAAATAAAAAAGGGTGGCATTTGTTTATATTTTTGTCTGTAACAATTTTGCGCGTCAAACGTTCAATATGGTCAATCGTCCTAAGTTAGTGTCTTACAAAACTTATATCAAGCATTCCCGCAATCCATCCAACATAACTCTCACAACCGGACTTTCTTTGGCATATGACTCTATTACAAACTTTATTGGAATGTTCTTCAATGTTAGCCCTAGAGCTCCTGTAAACCTCTTGTTTTTAATTTTTTGCAGTATCCACAAATTTCTTATGCACATTTTGAAAACAACTCAGAATTTTACAATTTCTCATGGCTGTTTTTGTGCATTGTATGTTAACAATAATCCATTCTTGTTCACAATGATCTTGCTTAACAAATTAAAAACCTGTTTTTAAAGTCAAAACCCATAAATAACGGAATAACCCGTGTTTATACTTGAAATCCGAATGAATGTAACTTACAAATTTTTATCAGAATAAATGTACTATATACAGGTAGATATTATGTTTATTTTTACAGTTTACAGTTTAAATTAAAGAACAGGGTGAATTCAGGGGACATTAGTGCCCGGTCTCTACCTTTATAACGCAAAAATGGTGAAAAAGTGAAGTATGTGGTAATTTTGGTCTAAATCATCTATTAGAAATCGGGAGAAAATTGATGAATCAAGAGGTCCACAAAAGGTGGACCCTGCTTTTCTAAAACTCTGAATCCGCCTCCTCTTAAGAGACGAGTCTATATTATTTATTGATGAAGTAGACGTAAAATTTTAAACTGTCGACTACAATAAATGTTTTAAAAGTTCCAAAATTTTTGTTTTCAAGCGCTTATTAGTAGCTTTCCAGTTATTTTTCACTTTCTTTAATTTTCCACATGTGATCCTTAACATATATGATGACACTGTCCTATAATTCTGACATCAAGCTAAAAATTACATAAATCAGATTAACCCAATTAAGTCATCATTAAGGATATGGTTTAAATGAAAACCATTTTTCAAAAAGGAAAAAGTAGAATATATGCCTAGCATGAAGTTTCTCTATCAACGTCATAAAGTTATGAAATAAATCAATTACCGTTGAAAAATAGTTCCTTAGCAGGAACAGACATCTGAGAAACTCATATGATGTGACCTGGTTGCGATGATATCTAAGAAAGGAATTCATCAATAATCTACTCTTTAATGATAGGATAACTTACGAGACTAAGCATGACAGAAAACACAACAAAGATTAACAACGCTCGAGGTACTGTGTTAAAATTAGGTGATCATCGGAAAGGAAAACGTCTCCTCCGGATTAGAGCAACATGAAGCTTAATTGTAGATTTTCCAGTGTATTTACTTAAGTTTCTGATCTATTCAAAAAGGTTTTAAAACCATTGATCATTGATTAAAACTTTATCGGTTAAGCCTATTTTTTTCATATCATGGCTGATTTCCATCTTGTTTGGATATTGAAATTTTTGAAAATACATTATGCAAGCATCAGACGTACTCTATTACATCTTCTTAAGTCGAGAATCTTAGTCTCTTTGTCATCGGGAAAATTGTCGTAAGCTTTTTTTGGCAACTAAACTTTGTGACATGTCAAAATCTTTGTAGTACCATTAATTTACATCTCTGCCATGACGAAACGGAAAACAATTTAGATTTAGAAAATGTCAACGTCTCAAAAACAACAATACTTCAAAAGCGACAACCAACTAATTGTAAAGAAACGGTTTGCTAAACTGAGAAGGTTGAAAACAATTTTCTTCGTGTAAATGTCTGACATTCTTACAGATTACTTTTTTAATTATACAAAGTTATTTCGCGCATCAAGTGGTTTTACCTGACATGATTCAAATAATTAATTTTCACCTGAACTGATTTTAATAACCAAACTAGACTTTTCTTCCTATTTACAGTAGAGACCATGGAAATAGCACGTGTTATCGTCGACTCAAGTTTATTTCTTTTTTTTTGCATTCTATTGCATGCACTCAATCAACAAGAAATCCATCAATGATATGGTTCTTGGCGTTTTGCACAAGATTTGCGACAGTTAAGTTGAATAGGGGGGAGATATATTGGCACAACAATTAATTTATGTGAAACAATATCAAGGAACGATGTCATTATCGTGCTTTAGCATAATCAGTTTTGTAATCTCAAAAAAAAAACATTGGTGTAAACCTAAAGGAAATTTGAATGTAATATCCATTTATAATCTGGATGTCAAATATATTTATCTCTGTATGATCTATCAGAATTTTAGGTTTATGTTCTATTATTGCATTTGATGTTCTAGATACAGGACATTTCGTTTCATTTTTAGAAAAAGAACAAAATGTTGATATATGATATATGCTTCTAATAAAATTTAATGAATTTACATACATGATTAACAACCAAAATGTTAAATCAACAATTTTTAACATGCAGCTTAAACACAGTTTTAGGTAATTTTTGTATATTCTGCGAAAAGCTGTTGAAGAGCTCAGTAAAACTCCTTTTCCCCAACTTCTTGGCTTCTTTAATGGTAACAAGATTTCAAAACAATAAAGTATCAACACGATATTTGAATGTAAACGTACGTTAAAAATGTCAGCTGATTTAACCAAACTTGAGGTTTCTTAAATATAATCCGAATGATTAACAATTTCAATAAGAGTTTCTGCATTGCAAAACTGTTTATAGTGTGTTGTTATGGGGCAAATAATTGGAATTATAACTGGGCCCTTGCCGATAATACAGTTGCATTGTTTTTTTTTAATTAAGCCGGAACTGGAATTACCTGCCCTGCTCGAGAACTGTCATTCATAATAATCAAATCAAACCAATATTATTGTCATTTAAATCTGCACAGATGTGTGACATGTGAGTTAAATAAAAAATGGCAAGTTTCAATTTAATAAACATTCCTTAATTTTAATTAATTTAAATAGGTTCTTTTAGGTCTCACTTCTTTCCCATAATACATCATGGTTACATTCATTTTTTACTTCGTTCAACAAATTTGGGTACACAAACAAATACACGTGCTTTCTGTTTGAATTTCCTTCGTGTTACCTATAATAACCCTAACACAGCAAGCTTCAACGTATGATAACGACATGCACATACATGCGTCATTATCATACAATATATTCGAACATCAAATGCACATGATGCAGTTGCAATAAAAATCTGCAATAAAATTAGTTTTAGAAACACTTGCTTATTGTAAGTTAACCCAAATAAATTGGGCATGTTTTAACGTCTGTCATAAAAGAATTGTTGCATTAGATCCTTAAACTATGACATATAAACACTATTTTACATGTCGAGGACATGGTATATATATATTTTGTCATGTAAATTTATATAACGCA
>JAULBM010196761.1:0-17447 GCA_032357055.1 Geukensia granosissima
AGAATGCTCTTCCAATGCAATTCGTAATTATTTCTGTATTAACCAATCGTAAGTAAGTGTGACATTTTTTTCATGCAATATCTTCTGGTTATAAAATGGCTGCGCCCAGTAAATAAAGTTTTACTCCATTGAATCCTTTAATACTCCACTCAGGATTATTATTCACATTAACCGGTAAATTATTACATTTGGCAGGTACTAATTTCTTAAAACTTACTGTCTTTATAATGATTGCGTCCCTGCAATTTCAACGGAGGAAAATTAATGAACGTCAATATGTAGTCAACAGATGAAAATGGAAGCATTTTTTAATATTAAACTTCAGGTTAAAGCCGTAGCACGACCAAAGAAATAGAAACAAATCATTTGCAGTTTTAATTTTCACGAATTAGAAGCTGCATGTAGTTTGACCATGTCGTTTTTTCAAAGAGCACTTTCATTATTGGAATGAAATTTATCTGCGCCTGTTATTTTTATTTTTATTGTTTCAACACGTGAGTTTGTTATAATTGTGTGATTTGGACCCGTCCAGATTTTGTGAAGTAAGGTACCCAAAATAATAAAAAGGAACGTTTTTGGTTATTTGCCGGTTTATGAGTTGGTTAAATGATATAGTACGGTTTTAATTTCATTAAACAACTTCAAAACAGACGGGTTGTTCAAAAAAATTCCGCGTTACTTCGTCTCTCGTGTTCTAAAGACAACCCTTCTGTCTGTCTGCTGTTTGATTGAGATAAAAATCTATATTCATCCTTTAACCTTTACTTAAATAGTAATTTATTACACCATATACAATAATTACATAACAGCACATAACTATATCAGTGGATTCAGAAACAAATTTCATAATAAACATGTTTTGACTGAATGTTTAAACCATAATATTATTAAGGGAGTTTAATACGTCAGATAAATACATAGGTTTCTACAACGAGTTGCAACTGTATATCGCAGGTTATCAACATAGTTATTTACTTTCAAAATAGACGAGCCGTTGGCGTGAATATCCCCATAGGATGTCTCCCTATTACACTTTGTGGCAGCATCTTACATTTATTGATAAAAAATTTACAAGTTTGTTTGAGAACCATCCACAGATCAGCCCTACAATAAAGTAATTCAAGTGGCTTAGCGTTAGCCGAACAGATTATTTTCAAATTTTCAGCCGATCAAAACAAATTTTATGGTCTACTAATCGTGATTTAAATGTGGTTGCAGGTCATCTAAATACCAAATTTATTTTTGCCAAGTAAGGATTTATTATTATTTTTAAATTGTTATTAATATTATTATTATTATTATTATTATTATTATTATTCATTTCTATTAATATCAAATCCAGAGAAATCAGGGTGTTTAAGCCAGCTAAGAGAAACAGAAATGAAGCTGCATAAAAAGATTTGTTCTTGAACTTGCTATAGTTGAAATGTGGTGGGTTGTTCATTCTAAACCTTTTTATTCTTTCACAAAATTTTATGTATTTAAAATGTAGTAGTAGATTGATGGTTTATAATATAATTATTCTCCTTTATTTATCATTACAATTCGTATTGATCTCTGTGAAAAGCCGTAGCTCCAAGAGTACAAAACCATAGATGTTGCAGTAGAAAACATCTCGTACAGTCAAATGTTGCTTGATAAAATTTCAGCAGTTCAAACGGGCAACTGAATGTTTGTTAAATCCTTCCGTTTAAAGTGTGCCAAATGGTATACAAAGGCCGAATTTGTGAAAGGATAACCAATAGGTTATAAAAAACATTTCATATTCACATTTTTTTAGTTCGACTTTGTCAACAGACATTCAGGAAGATGAAAACTGCATAAACAGGGTGTTATTACTAATTGTTTCGCACCAGAGAGAGAGAAGATGGCTCGTGTAACCTGTGTTTTTCGATAGTTTAATATATGTGTGACAAAGCTGACCCCAAAACACATCATTAAATAATGTAATAAATATCTTAAATTAATATTTTCCACTTCGACGATGGTCTTATTTTCAGCGTTTCATTAGAAAACTCTAATGTTAACAACAAAAAACTTTTTTTGGTTTCGATTCGCACTTGACTGCAGCTGTTTTCCGTCGAAGTATGACAATATGAACTATCAATATAAACGTAAACCTATCAATAGTTTATTTATTGTGCTCTAAATATTTGTAATTTTTAAAATTCAACAGCCTGTTTCCATAAAATGCAAATGTAAGGTGCGTTAGTTGAATAGATGGTTAAATGTTTGTTCTTACAAGTTTTCATATTTTTTACGCAGGCGATTTTATAAAGAAGCACAAATTTCATTATAGCTGCCGACAACTCTAAATCCTGTGTAAAAAGGAGTTTTAATTATATTTTCAGCCTGTATTTAAATTAAACGTCTATATCAAAATACCTATGCTTAAGATGCGCAACCACATAAATAAAACTCTAATAAGAAAACCCGATATGTAAAATACCAAAACTTAATTTAAGATTTTTTGGAACGCTAAAATGCATTGGTAGATGTCAACCTATTGTTTTTGGCAGTTCTTATTTGAAATATGAATAAATATTAAGTTACCTCACCGTGAGCAAAATTTTAAAAGCTAATTAGTAACATATATAATAACTATAATTTATGAATTGTAAACTCCTTGGTAGCACAGCTAACATTTCAAAAAAAAAAAAAAAAAATACCCAAGGCACTAGATAAATAAAATTCGTGCATTAAATTCGTGCAAAGATACAAAGTATTGAAATTTGGCCGAACAATACGCTCTCATTTTAAAAATGTGTAATTTTATGACCTGCTTGTATGTATGACATAAAAAAACGTGCGAAGAATAACTTAAAAACGTTACTCCGCAATGGTACGATGCTTCACATAGAATATATGTATATAACCAAAAATATGCCATTCGTTGCTTTGAATTCCACATGTGACTTTTGAAGACCTATATCGGTCTGCTGAAATTTTCTGACAAATGGATTTTCTATTCAACCAGTGCTTTTCTGGACAATTTTGATCTTAAATATCGTTATGCTACAATCTTTGATCTATTTACTACGACTAAAGATAGTAAAATTGCAATATCAATAACAATTGAAGGGCCCTGCGATATATAAATTCTGCTTGGGACTATAATCACTGATATTCGTGCGATAATACGATTTGTTGTGACAGAAGTGATGCTACCATAAACTTATATATAATTTTCACAGGAAAAGTTGGTATTCGTCTTCTGGTTGATTACATCGCGATTTATATGTCACTGTTAAATTGACACCATGTCAAGCCTATATGGGTTAAATTCCTTCATATTTGTCGCGTCTTCCATAGGTAGATTAAATTTTTGCATAGCTAATAATATCTTCAAAGGAATTTAAAGATACCAAAGGGGCAGACAGAAAGTTGTAAGACAAACAAGACCAGCCCCCCCCCCCAAAAAAAAAACGAAAGACAAACACAGAACACACAACACTACACTGAAAATCTGGAGTAACACGAACCCTACAAAAACCAGGATTAGTTCAGGTGCTCCGGAAGGGCAAGCAACTCTTGCTCCACTAGTGGCACCCGTCGTGTTACTCAGCAGACAAAGCCGGTGATATTTCATTTGTCTTGTTAAGTTCAATTATTAGCTGATTGGTTTATGTTTCTAATCTAACCCTAAAACAGTACCAATTTTATACAATCGGTATATAAGGGAGTCCGAAAATTAATAGTTCTTACTTTTAATAATAATGCATTGAAAAATTTTAGAGAGATGCAAAATCATAAACTTCATTAGGTACAAAAAGTTTCCTGTAAGTATTTTCTTTTATCTTAACTTTTAAACGATGCTTAGTTTTCCATTTGTTCGTAAAGTATTACAAATTCATTGTAGATATAGTCTAAGTACAATGGTATTCAAAAGTGACCCAGGAAAACATTATCTATATTAAGATGAAGAGACATTATCATTTTATAGGTTCTTGCAGAAACACTGCACCAGGAAAGCCCAGACATCTATAAGGATTCTAACCACAAACCTGAGATGGCTATAGCACTAACTCCATTTAAAGCCATGTGCGGATTTAGACCAATTCAGGAAATAGCAGAATTCATAAAAAGTAAGAACATTTTCTCGCATTTAAGTTTTACTCGGCAATTTCATATAGACAAGAACAACGTTATCATCAAAGAAAAAATCACAAAATTAATTCCATGTTTTCATCGTCCTTGGGGAATGTGTTGCCGCCAATGGTTTCAAACTGTGCTTTCATTTCATTTTTTAAAACATTTTTTAAAACCTTCTCTTCCAGTAGTTGGCCTTCATTTATAATTTGCAAATTTGGTAGACATAAAAATAAAATTTTATTCTTACTTGTTTGCCTCCAGCGAATTTATCGTCAAATCACAAAGATACTTATCCGTTAGGTCTGCTATACACGTAACCCTTTTAACACTTATCCTATGGGCAGGATCGTGTTTACTTTTTCTTTTCTTTCCTAGACACAAATGGTTTTCTTTATTGTTAATAAATACGAAATACGCTATATCGCTTTATATTGGGAAGATTTCATATTGAGGAGGGGCTTCCTTTGAAATGTGAGATGTAACTATTGACTTGGATTGGGGATGAACACTAGTGAAGCTGAATCTCTGACAAGTCAACAGAACAAAGGTGTAATTTGAACACTCCAAGGTATTGTCCAATGCATATTCGTTATATTTTTTCAAACTGCATTACAGTTAACAAAAGAGTCATAAGCAAAAGTTGATATTTGTATACATTATGTCTAACTGATTAGAAAAGAACATAAGAATCAATTTAAAAACCCACCGCACAGAGTGTATGTTTGTGTTTTGTAAGGGTTGGTGGATAAGAGAAACTAGCCCGGGGGACACTTTTGTATGAATCAAACACGAGTCAACATCCACTGCCTAATAAGTTCCCTTTTACGCACTATTTTGGAAATATAATATTTTCCAAAAAAGTTGATCTGAGAGTGTTCTAGGAATGAACCAAAGTTAGAACTGCAACATTTTTAAAAATCTTTACAAAGCATAACATCACAACTGATTTTATGACTCTGAGAGACTTCCAGGTTTAACATAGTTGGGAATGCCATATTATTTCATATTTAATCCCATACGATTGCAATTTATCTTCGGAATTTATTCGATTATGGTTGCCAAGTCCTCTTAAAAAATAACAGGTCTGAGAGACTCCCAGAAAATTTACAAAAGTTCGAATTCCCATATTTTTAATCTCAAGACTCTACGTAGTTGCAATAATCTTCTGATGCCATTTGTATATGGTGGCCAAATACGACCCCGAAAGGTGAAAGGTCTGCAAGACTTCTAGGAAAGAAGAAGGGGTGTCAAAGCTTGTTCGTTACCCCAAAAATGTGTAGGTATTTTAAGATTTCTAAATTATGGTCAGAAGTAATGTATTATAATTGGAAATAAAGACTGATTAAGCAAAAAGACATAATCTATAAGGCCAATTTGACGTCACTTTCTGAGCCCTTTTCAACCAAAATAACCAAAAATGGTACAGTTTAGTTAGTGATATTAAAAGAAGAGAATATGGAAATTGTATATAACATGATAGAAAAATACGCTTGGGAACTAGCTAAATAGATTATTCTCTATGTCAGGCTTTTCTGAAGTGTGATTTTCGAGCATTATGATATTTTTTATGTGTTTTTGCCTTTGTATTTATATTCAATCAAAAGAAAGAATTATTCCACATTTAACGGTGTATGTTTAACGCGTTGAAATAACGTTTACAAACTATTATCTGCCCCTGAAATTCTCTACGGAGATTAAACATTGCGGGTCGGCCATCTTTGATTTGAGCGGGAGCGCTTAAGTTTGACCTAGATAAAATAATTTAAAAAATTGTGCACATTTCTTTTGTTCGGACCTTCTCTTGCGATTTATATAAGAAGAATTACATTTAAATTTCCATTCAAGTTCGCCTCAAGCCATATTTGCATGTCAACTAATCCAATTTGAATTACTTAATTATTAAGCAGCATTGACAATGCCCACTCCTGGTCTCGAGCTAGCGCGTGCAAAGAGCCACTTCCAGCAAACAAATGGCTGACTTTACAATGTAAAATCCCCGTAGAGAATTAAAAACTCGGCGCAGCTGAAAATACATCGTGATTGCTAAAAAGTATTTTTGCAGCTTACTTGCACTTTTTTCAATCTACTAAATAAACACTATTTTATAAGGATACAGCAGATATTTTTTCTTCCATTACATTTTTACCCGTTCCAACAAACTCTGACATAGAGTATAACTAAACAGACAAATGACTAACTTATCATAGACTGACTTGGACAGACTGACTTCCATATTACATACAGACTTGTACAGAATCTGACTAGCCTTATCACAGTGACTTGGACAAACAATTGACTAATAAAATCAAATGCTTACTTTGACTAACAGTTTTTCATTTGATATGTCTCATTGAGAGCTTTAGTGGTATGTTAACAGATTTTCTGTTCTCTTACCATTTTCAAAATAAATTGGATCATAGTGACTGAAAAGTGTAATATTGCATCATTTTGAATCATTTTGTAAAAAAAACAACAATATTGAAATCCTTAAGGTAACCTGTAGATGTTTTTAATTACACATTTTGAATGGCAGTCTCATAGACAATGATACCAACTGCTATTTTTATACTTGTTGACCTAGAAGTATTTTTTTCCTTATTTTGTTCCATAATGTTTCTCCATTTAATTTTTAACTGCCACATCTCCTATTTTTATAACCTTATCACATATGGACTTGGTAAAAAGCTTTATCCAACCGACTTGGACTGATAACTATTCACCTTATCACAAACTGACTTGGACAGCCAACTGACCAAACATATCACATACTGACTTGGACAGGTAACTGACTAACATCATCAGATATCGACTAACCTTATCACATACTGACTTTGGCAGTAAGCTGACCAACCTTATCATTTATGTTGTGTCAACTGGTAATAGTACACACTATAAAGCAATATATTAAGAAAGATATTAAGACACTTTCCTCAGTAAAAATGAAACAGAGGTGCTCCGCAAGTGCAGCATGATATGACCGCAGCATGGTGACATGTGAAAGGTGAACAAATTAAACTTTGGGTAGGTGTGGACACAATATTTTTGCTGGACTCAATAGTGTTTTGGACACAGTCATAAGACAAGTGATGTAATAATGATAAGTGATTATTTTGATCTGCAATATTCTCAAAACTAGTGTTACTTTAGTTGCATTTTTCATAAGGAATTATTTGGGAAAAAAACCACCAAAATCAGATGAAAAATGAATTTTTTCCATATTATATTAAATTGAAATTTTACCCAACTTTAACCCCTTTTAGCTCAAAAATGGTAAGTGATAAAAAAAATCCCTTGTCATACTTCTGAAATCACTCAAGGAGACAAAGCAAATGAAAAAAATCTAACCAATATCTGACAAAAAATTTAATTTTCCCATAACCCACATAATGATTCAAAATTGACTATGACCCCTTTTATCTTGAACATAAGGTAAGAGATACAGATACCACTAAAGCTTGCAATGAGACATAGTAAATGAAAAAAATCCCATCAAAATCTGACGAAAAATAAAATTTTTCCATACCACACCAAATGAAGCAAAATTACACTTTTCCACAAACCAGGACCCTTTTAACCTTGAAAATGGTAAGAGATATAGAAAATCCGTAAAACTTCCACTGAAAACTCTCAACCTAGTACCAAAAATAAATGTCCCAAAATATTAAAAGGATCAATCTTTTAGAAAAAAGTAATCACATGGAAACCAATCTGTTTACAGAAGCCAACGATGATGCTGACAAGGACGCAACAACATATCATATTATGACCGCAATTTTTTGGGGATCTATTGAAAAAACTCAAATTTCAAATTCAATCTTCTTGAAATTACAGAATAACAATACAGCTGTCATGAACCAACCTAAAAACCTGTGTATATATATTGTCAAAAAAATGAAAGCACTTTTGAAACATCCAATATAAAAACCCATTAAAATGGTTTTAGGTTAATCGGTTAAAAAGAACCGTTTTCAATAGACATCAATCAGTTTGTAGAAATGCTGTGTATTTTCGTGACAAAATAAAAAATCGGAAAAAAAAGTATGTACTATTAAAACTTTCTTCTATCTAAAACAGGAAATTAAGTGACAGCAAGTTCCTTTCTATAGCCCTGAGTCCAAGTACAAGTCACAATATATAGGACAAGAACCTAATGGCCTCATGATATTGCACAACTGAAAGAAAATGAACATCTCCTTTTAGGCTTGCTTATTAGTTTAAATTTTGACTTTTATAATTTCATAAGCCAGACTCAGTCCAGTGACTTCAGACTGTTATCAGAAAAACCACAAATACTATCCAAGTCTTGCGGAAATTTTTATCATTTACATTTTATTTGTATAAAAAGGCCTAAACAAAGATTAATGGCTCTAGTTTTAAGGCTTTTAATTTCAAACTTAAAATTCTATTTAATATTACGCAAAGAAAAACACATGAAATACATATCAATCAATGTAAAATAGAATTTAACTAGGTTCTTGAACCATGCACAGCTATTTCAATAACAGAAATTCACAGTCATTTAGTTAATGATGAAAATTAATTGCAGTATTGCACAAAATGTCAAAATCTCAATTTGCCAATCAAATTTTATTTTGAAATAGTTATAAACAACAGTTACCTGGTTTATTTCAATTATTTGACTTTAATAATTTTACTGAATTGCATGTACCCAGAGCAGTGTTTTCATTTTCAGTAGATTTTTGAATTTGCAGGAAATTTTATCAGAAACAGTGGAATGAATGTACATGAATCGGTATATTTTTTGTTGTCCAAAAATGAAACACCCTGAAAAATTTTGGCATAAAATAAATTCACCAGCTTCAGGCTCTAAATGAAAACACTGTCAGCGGGCCCAGGAATTTATTAATTATAAACTTAGGTAGATATTACAATAGAATGTGTTCAGTGTCAGGGTAGACTCCTGAAGGCCTGTTAATAATTTTTTAGTTAAGGGGGTACCCACCACCATCACCAAAATTAATTCCACAATAATTATCTTTTTATTTTGTTTAGACATTTACTTTGATGAAAGATGGAAAACATGAAAATTTCAAGAAATTTGAACCACAGATTTTTCTGAAATTATTTCAATAGACATATAATAATTTCATCATCAAAAATTTTGATCACTGAGATTACTTGATTAAAAACAATTTTCCTCTCATTATGTCATAAAATAAACTATAAAAAACCATTTGAGAAAATTTTGAATTCCACAATTAGGAGTTTGATAGACTGACCCTTATATTACAAAGCCAATGAAAAGAGAATTCTGTTTCCCACGAAAAAATTTTCAATGCTGATATCGCTTAAACTAGTAGTGTACCCATCATTTATTTTCTTTTTTGCTAACTTTGCTTAAAAATAAATGTATGTTCAAACCATCATAGTAAATGATAAGGTTTGTTGGAATTTGAAAAAAAGCTTCCTAAAATCTTCTACAGATGAAAATGTTGTCTGAAAGCATGCAATAAGTCACGCAAGTACTGTTACTCTTGACTTTATTCCACATCGTTAATTTTTCATAACTTTTACAATGAAATTTAAGTATGAAAATGAAAAAGTATAGGGAAAATGTCAGAGTATATAAAACAAACTTAAAAGGAACATATTTCTATAAACAATTACCAGAAGAAAACTCAATTGTTCTGAAAAGGGTAAGCAGTTCTTTTCTCTTTTAAAGACCCTTGTCCTATTACCAATTATCAAATGAACATATTTCAATCAACAATACAGACCTAACCAATTACCAGAAGTGAACTCAATTGTTGTGAAAGAGTAAGCAGTTCCTATCTCTTTTAAAGATGCCTGTAATTTTACCCATTTTCCAATGTTGTAATAAAATACTTTTGACATTCAAAGCTGTAATGAACTATTACCAACAGAAATTGAATCCTTCAATCAGTTTTAAAATCTCTACTTTAATTACACCTATTGCCTTAATACATGCTTTAATTAAGGATTTTGCAAACTATGACAATTCATTTCTCTCATTTCCATTACAACAAGAAATCGAACTTAGAAAATCTAAAAAAAAATTGTTATAAAACCGATGCAGATATCGTAACTTCCCCCTAGAATACACCATAAACAAATAAACAAGACTCTAAATCCTATTATATATATTTTTTATTAACATTTAATACTGATTTAAGTTAAAGGTTATCCGAGTTTGTCTTGTAAAATGTGAAAGTTCTAAAATGAAAAAATATATGGTTTATAGTGGGTTCTTTTTGTGACTCAAAAATTGCTTTGTACTTAAAAAAATGAAGCTGGAAATACCAGCCAATTTAATCTTGGAATTGATAAAGAAGTAGATATGGTTAGGGCCCTTATTTGTCCTAAATTTTAGATTTTAGTTGATGTGAAAATGCTGTTTAATAACCATCTTTTTAATTCATAACTAAAAGTCATATTATTTTCATCATGTTGAAAACACAACAGGACACATTAGACTTTTTCAACAAGAATGTAACATTTTCTGTGGAAATACCAAATTTTTTGGAGGTGTTTTGTTCAAAATAAATTATATGTCTTCACAAAAACATCACGAAGAAATTTTAACCAAACATTTGCACTCTATAAATCTTTAATTGTGGAAAAGTTTGGTTGTGATGTTTTTTGTGCGATCTATATCAAAATGGACAAATATGTATAAAATTTTCAGGCAAATCAATTAATTTTTTAGTATTTTCACAAATAAAGCAATTCTATGTGCCATGTTACAGTTGTACAACCAATTGAACTAGAAAAAAAATGTTGGATTTTCTTTTCATATGAATTTTTCATTACAAAAGTGAAACAATAAAGAATAATAGATACACGACATTTTTCAATTTTCAGCCAAATTTTTGGGTCAAATATGTGTCTTTACTACCCTATTTTTTAACACGTTTGTCAATTTTTTTTGATAATTGGTAGTGAAAATCATGTTAACAAAATTTCTAACAAAACAGTAAGTTACCAGAGGCTTTAAACTTTCAGATGTGAATTTAAGGGGGTACCCAACACCTAAGGGAAATAACTCTATAAGATCAGCTTAACGTTTTAATCAAGTGTCATTTTATATTAAAATTAATGCATCTCAGTGATCAAACTTTTTGATGATGAAATTACTATATATGATGAAATTACTATATATCTATTGAAATAATTCCAGAGATATATGTGGTTCAATTTTCTTGAAATTTTCATGTTTTTCTTCTTTCATCAAAGTCAATGTCTAAACAAAATATAAAGAAAATTAAACAAGCGGAATTTATTTTTGTGATGGTGGTGGGTACCCCCTTAACATAATAATTTATAAAAATAGAATTTAAACTTCTACAGGTCCCATTACAACCTTTAACAATGAACAAGATTTCATACCATAACGGAATCATCTACTCTAAATTTTTGTTTCTACAATAATTCATTCATATCCTGTCGAATAATTGATTGATCGACTGACTTTTGCTTAAAATCCAGCAGCAAATATTTCATGCATATTCAGGAGGAGAACAAGTTATCAACCAATAAAGCATAAATGGGGTAGGCTGGAGTTCAGAGCATGTGGACTTTTCTTGCCATAGGAAGCCTAATTGGGGCTGTTTTGGGTAAGGGCAGTTAATTTAGCTTAGCAACTTGCCAGACAACAACTTATGGAGTTTCTACCCTGGCAGGACAAACCAAGTTGCCCATTTATTTACCGTGGCCACTCTGGGGGTGGCTGATTATTTATCCATTGAGCAGAACCAACTGGGGCCTCTTAGCACCTTTTCATTATTTGTTACTATACTCAATGTCAGAGTTTGTTGGAACGGGTAGAAACGTTATGAAAGAAAAATTGTCTGCCATATACTTATAAAATAGTGTTTATTTTGTAGATTGAAAAAAGTGCAAGTTGCAATAATAACTTTTAGCAAACACGATGCATTTTAAGCAGCGCCAAGTTTTAAATTCTCTAGCGCCAAGTTTTAAATTCTCTATGGGAATTTTACATTGTAAAGTCAGCCTTTTTTTTGCGGGAAGTGGCTCTTTGCATGCACTAGCACGAGACCGGGATCACACATTGTCAACGCTGCTTAATAATTGAGTAATAAAACTAGAATACGATAACTTGTAAAAATCGTTCGAGGCGCACCTCAATGGAAATTTAAGATTGATTCTTCTGATATGAATCGCAAGAGAAGGTAAAAAAAACAGAAATGTGAGCATTTTCTAAAATTACCTTATCTAGGTCAAACTTAAGCACATCCACCCAAAACGAAGATGGCCCACCCTCAATGTAAAATCTCCGTAGAGAAATTCAGGGGCAAATAATTGTACCTAAAATGATATTTCATAGCGTAAAACATAAACCATTAACTAGGGTAATTCTTTCTTTTGATTAAAAATAAATACAAAGGCTGAAATGCACAAATAATTTTATAAAGCTCAAAAATCACACTCCACAAAAGCCTGACATAGAGTATAGACATTTACAACTATATAGAGTGTTACGGTCTGCACAATTAAACCTGAAAGAGACGTCATTCACTATAAATGAGCAATATCCTAACGAATTAGCTTTAACTTAACATTTAGTTACTCAAAATATGGCATCTATTGGATAAATGGTACGTTGAATTATTGAAATTCCAAACAATTTTATGTAAAATCTCATTGACATCTAATTTACATGCTAATAGAGTACAAAATAGCACCAATGAAAATTAGCAAGAATTTTTCCTACATTTATTAAAATCAAATTTCTTGAAAATAAACCAGAATTTGACTTTAACATTGAATATTTGATAACAAATATAGAAAAAGATACATTAACTTAAGGAAAGTTGAGTTACCATGTTTTGAACCAGATTCCCTTTGAAAGACAGTCAAAAGGCTGGAATTTTTTTTATATTTTCTTAGAAAACTAGTAATTATTTTGTCACTAAACTAATTTACAAATAATAAAAAGTAAATGTAATTCATCAAATATCATTTTTGAATGCATTTATGCAATAAAAACAGTACCTTGGGTAATAGAAATATTCAAAAGTATAGCATTTTGAAAAAAAATATATTTGTTGGTTGGTTGGATGTTAAACTTCCAGTGGAAAATATTTCATTCATATTCGGGACGAGAACAAGTTCATCAATTATCAATTTCGAAAAGGGGTGGACACAGCAGGGCTACGATTTTTGACTGCCACTGAAAAGGGAGTGATGGGTAGGGACGAATAATTTAGCCTTCTCTTTTCGAAAACTACAAAAGATATCTTTTACGTGTAAGACCGTGGCACTCTCCAAACACGTCACTCACTATGATCCATGCCCAGGCTTTTCGTATTATACCCTGGCAACCCCCTACAAGAGGGCCTCTCCTATCCGCCACCTTGGGTTCGCGCTGGGTCAGCTCTGTGGTCGCCCCCTGGAGACCATCTATATTTTGTAAATCACACATTTTTCGAACAATTAAGAAGAAATCCGGACTATTATATCTGTTAACGCACATATTTTATTTCGTTTAATCCTTATTTAGCAATAGACCTATTTAAATCTTTGATATTCATTACTGCTATTTGAAAAAATATGATTAAATTTCCTAGGGTTAGGGATACAATTTTCATAAATTTTGGAGTGTATTGGTTTCTTGAGCTTTTAAGATGCCTATTATACACAGTCAAATGTGCCACGCATGAATTTCATACGAAAAATTTTTCGTATCATTTTTACACGAATTACATATGAATTTCGTATTAAATTTTTTCATGTCATTTTGACATGAAAAATATACACGAAATCCATGCGAAATTTTTGCGTGTCATTTTCACACGAAATTTTCATGTGAATTTGATGCGAATTTTTTTGCATCAAATTCATGTTATTAGAACGTAATATTATTTCACATGAAAAAAATGTTGAAAAATTCCACACCACATGCAAAAAAATTTCGTGCGAATTTGATACGAAAATGACATAAATATCATGCGAATTTTTTCGCACGAATTTATTTACATGCGCAGCTCGATTTGTTATTAAATCGTGCGAAAATTTTCGCAGGAAATTCTTGTCGATTTCATGCGAATTTTATGGGTGGCACATTTTGCTGTGTAAAGTACCATTAAACGAAGTTTATAGTTCAAAAACAATTAATTAAGTCGCTGCATTACGAAAATGGAGAGAAATTGAAAAAACAATTGAAATTTCCAAAATGCTGGTTTTTCGTGAAATATGGTACAAGAATAACCGAAATAAACAACATAGGGGTTATACAATTTTAAAAAAAACTTTAATTATTGATTAAATTATATACAAATAACACATCAAAACTTCAAATAGATTTAAGTTTAATATTTGAAAGGTAATAAATCGTGATTTCAGGCAATTTAGGTAGGGGTAGGGCTATACATGTAATTTGAGCTATAACTTTTTTGATAGTTTATAAAATTTCAAAAAGACATGCTTTGAAAAGCTCATACATTTATCTTTCCAGCAGCATCTTATTTGTATGATTTAATGCATGTTAACATGTCATTAAATTTCCGTAAAATTTTAATTACCCGGTAACGAAATTAGGCAAAACTAACGTGGTGGGGTACAAAATACACAGTAAAATCTAAAAGCATCCCAATATTATGCTTGTTAACATTTAAAATATGAAAAAAGGATAAATACGAATTGACGAATGTTGGTGAGGATGAGTCCTGGGTGGTGCACTGTAGACCTACCTAGCCCACCCTCTATTTTTCAAAAGAACTTGAATTATAACAAAAAAAATACAAGACTCGCTGTTAGTGCAAAGCATGCCGGTTGTTAAAACGTCACAGGAACCTAGAATGCTAGAGGATGTTGTCGTAAGGAATTCTAAGAGCCGTCATTTTGAAAATATTATCTTACTTGATAGAAGTATATATTACCTTGAAACAATGGACATATTTTCCATGCGTTGAGTCCAGCTATTCCCATAAACTGACCCACAGAAACTTCAAGATAGAACAGGGGTATACCTCCAACCAAACAACACACAAAGTATGGTATCAAAAATGCACCTGAAAATATACATATTCGGAACTAATCTAAATATATAGATTGTTAATATTTTGGAATATTGATAAAAATGAAACAGTAACAGTTTTGCAATTATCTGAACAACACTCATTCTATATAGGTCAACAATTTCAAGATTGCCACCATAAAATATAATGCGACAGAATACCATTTCGATTGAATGTTTTCTCATTGAAGCAATTGACGTGACACAAGCAACAGTATATTAAGAAACCAGAGGCTCCATGGAGCCTGTAAACGCTCACCTGGCAAACTTGGAATTTTTTTTGTTACACTGTCTGCATGTTTGCAATTTCATATGATTGCAAAGGACTAAATGATTAACATGAACCAACCAGAACACATTTTGAGAAATAAATAGGGATCATTCATGACATGTTAAGTTTCATTGTTTGTCTTCTAAGGAATTATTTAATGGCACGAAAAACACAAATTTGGTAAAGGACCATCTGCTTGATATTCCTGCTTACTTCGGTTGAAACCTGTTGAATGGTTTCAGAGAAGAAGATGTAAATGTGAAATTCCCATGGAGTTCAATGTTAACCTAAGTTTTGTCATGGCGGCCATTTTGAATTTCCGATAAGCAGGAAAATCACAAACCTGGTAAAAGACCACCTGCTTAACATTTCTGCAAAGTATGGTTAAAATCTCTACAGTTGTTTCAGAGAAGATGAAAATGTGAAATTCCCATAGGGTTCACTGTTAAAGTAAGTTTCGCCATGACAGCCATTTTGCATTTCCCATAAGCACGAAAATCACGAATCTGGTAAAGGACCACCAGCTTAACATTTCTGCAAAGTTAGGATAAAATCTCTAGAGTGGTTTTTGAGAAGAAGATGAAAACGTGAAATTCCTATAGGATTCATTGTTAAACTAAGTTTCGCCATGGCAGCCATTTTGAATTTCCGATTGGTAAGAAAAACACAAATCTGGTGAAGGACCACCTGCTTAACATTTCTGCAAAGTTTGGTTAAGGTCTCTACAGTGGTTTCAGAGAAGAAGATGAACACATGAAATTCCCATAGGGTTCAATGTTAAACGAAGTTTCGCCATGGCGGCCATTTTGAATTTCCGATCGGCAAACAATTCACAAGTTAAGTACAGGACCATCTATCAATCATTTCTGCAGAGTAACAATTCAATCCAATTTGTAGTTTCTGACAAGAAGATGTTAGAAATTTGGACCAACCAGAACACATAATTTGCCATGGCGGCCATGTTGAATTTCCAATCGGCACCAATTTCACAAATCTAGTAAAGGACCACCTGCCTAATATTTCTGTCAAGTTTGGTTGAAATCTGTTCAGTGGTTTCAGAGAAGATGAAAATTTGAAAAGTTAAACAGACGATGACGCCAAAGACGACGACGGACGCAAAGTGATGACAAAAGCTCACATGGCCCTTTTGGCCAGGTGAGCTAAAAAAGGACCACCTAAGATCAGCAAAGTTTGGTTGAAATTGGGTCTGTAGTTTCAGAAAGATTTTAAGATTTTAAAAATTTCATCCCCCCCCTTTTTTTTTTGGGTCATCGGACACAAGAAGAGGACCACCTATAAAGGACCATTCCATCAAAGATTGGTCAAATTTGACCCAGTCGTTTCAGAGGAGAAGATTGAAATATGAAATGTTGATGGACGACGGACGGACGGACGCCAGAGATGGCAAAAGCTCACATGGCCTTTCAGGCCAGGTGAGCTAATAAAAACTTGTCAATGTTGAATAAATATGGAGAATTTCATATGCTATATATACATTTCAAGAACCAAAACATAGGAAGTCCAAGATCCGACTATTGCAAAAAAGACTCTCAAACCAAACATGAGGCAAATTGAAATGTGAAAGATGAATGAATGTACCTTTGGGTACATGTTGACACAGTAAAGTGCTGGAAAAGTTATCATTTTGACTCACATTGTCCTCAACACTGGTGTTGTTTTAGGTGCATTTTTCTGTTGACATACCACTGAAAGCTCTCAATGAGACAAATCAAATGAAAAAAATCACATCAAAATCTGACGAAAAATAAATTTTTCCCATATCCCAAATAAAAGACGCCAAATTAAACTTTGCAACCACTTTGACCCCTGTTATCTTGAAAAATTTTAACGAGATAGACATAATCCGTTGTCTTACAACTGAAAGCTCTCAACAAGTTGAATCAAATAAAAAAAACACCATTAATATCTGATGAAAAATTAAAATTCTCATCACCTGCCAGATCACATTTTTAGCCCTTCGATTCTCTTTTATAAACTAGAGGCTCAGGAGGCTGAGCCTGTATCGCTCACCTGCCTTTTGGCAAAGAAGTTTCAGAGGAGAAGATT
>JAULBM010196871.1:0-28561 GCA_032357055.1 Geukensia granosissima
CTGTAGAAGTTAAAATTCTACTGTCACTTGGTAGGTGGCTGTCTCATGGACAATCATGCCACATCTCCTATTTTTATTTGTGATATATTATACAGAGGGAGTGTTCACAACCATGCAAATTCTTTTCTATGTTTCTCTGTAATTATTTTTGTTTTTATTTAAAAGTATTCTACTATTAATATATAATGCTTATGAAATAGGAGATGTAGTTTGCTTTTCTATCAGACGCCGTCCATCAAACAGAAATAACAACTACCTACTGGCAGCACCAGATACTCAACAAGGTACAAAGATTCACACTGTAAAGTAAGCATGTATTTTATCGAACGTATCTAGTGAAAAAATTCACGAGGAAATTAAAAGTAAAAATTCAAAACATTACAAAAGATACTGTTATCAATCTTGAAAATCAAAATAAGAAATATAGTAAAAAATGAATTATATGTCTAAAAACAAGTACATAAAATTGGAATGAAATTTCAGACTTATATGTGTGACGTCAATATCTCCTTTTTTGCTTTGGCCAAAAATTTTCTTAATCTCAAATATCAGTAATTACATATTACAATGTAGTAACATGAGGCATTTCGTGGAAGCGAATTACCAACGTTTTTTGTATAAACTTTCGAGGTATTTAGATTTTTACTGACTTTTTCAACGAGTAATTTTAAACAAAGATCAAGAAAAGTTAGTTTTGTAAGTTGCTAAGTTTAATCTATGTTTAGTCTAAGTTTTGCCTAATATAATAAATAGTTTTGAATTATGCAGGTTTCTTTACACAGATACTATATGATTATACACTCGAGCAGACCATCGTTTAATTATTACTCATGTTTTGTGTAGTGACCAATAAGCTGATTCATATCTAGATATATTCCTCGACATTGACCAGAAGAACAAACTTGTTTCTTAGATTTACGACATGGGATGCATGACTTTAACTTTCCTATTGTAAATTCCCGTATTTATGTGGCAATATTCCTGCTTCCTCTGCCTACAGGGTTAACGTTCGCAATGGATTCGATACTCTTGTGCCTGTTCCAAGTATCCGCATTTTCTTAAGAGAATGCTGTTGTCGCATAAATTACTACAAGTATACATCCAATGAAGGTTGAAGTCGTCTTTCCTGAAATTTTATGGTCGCCAAACGAATTGGTTGACCCATGTGGTATCAGTGTATCTCAACTAGTTATGGACCTGTATGCTTACCCTTCAAGAGCACCTGATCCCATTCCTGTTTTATAGAGGATTTCGTGGATTCCGAACCTTGGTTCCTTTTGTTTTCGTTTATCTTTTAGTTTGTTTCAAATTTGTCTTGTCTCTTTGGACTTATGCACTTTTGATTTCGCACATGGGTATTCCACACTGGACTTATGGCTGCCATAATAATATTTAAAATACGTAAATATTATGAACAATGCCATTTGTTTTATATACGCTGTGCACAAAATTCATTGTGACGTTGCGATTGTTGTGCTCAAAGCATACTCTGAAGTCATAGTGCGTGCAAGTCATAGGTTTATTGGAGATTTTACAATGGGTAAATCCAGGGCTCCATATTTGAATCTGATTTTTATAGGCTATATGTACATTTCAAGAAGTAACCTCTCATAAGTAGCATTAGAACCAAAACATGTGAAGCATGTATTTTGGCCAATACTTTGGAACTAGTCAGATATAGTTAGTGTCGAGGGTACAATAAACTTGCTTTTATTATCACAAATAGTAAATAGGTGTTGCATTAAACATCCTATAAATCAAATGGTGTTAGAAATGTTTATGCGTGAATACGAGCTGCAAAGGGGAAAATTAAAAATGTGAAACGGTCAGGAACGGAAAGGTTGTGAAAAAGGGCAGGACATGTCCCATATAATAACAATAAATAATCAAATGGTTCTCCACATACAAAACACTAGAAATTTTAAAAATATATATTTGGAAACAGGAACAAAAATTAAAACTAGGTGGGAACACCTCCCCACTTGTCAGTCGAAGATTAAATGAGATGGCGTTTTGATTATATGTACTAAAACGGGGGGTACATTCATTGTCATTTAGTTTTCAGTGTAGCGTTGTGTGTTCTCTGTTTGTCTTCGTTTCATTTTGTTGGCAATAGTCTTGTCTGTCTTCTGACTTACCGAATTCTGTCTACCCCTTTGTTATCTCCGAATACATCCAAACATCTAAGATAACTATAAAGCGTTCAATGGACAATGGTAAACACCGTAAGGCAAGCTAAGAAAGGCTTCTAACAAATGTCTTGAATTTAATATGCAATAATAATTGGCTAATTAAGTATATATTATTTATCAAGCAACAGTAATGTACACAAATAATGCCAAAATTCCTGGATTGTGGCGGGTACATCAAGTTTGAAACAGGGTTAAACATGTTTGTAAGCGCTCAACTCCCCCCCTCTAATCTGGAACAGTGATATGACAAAACGACTGATACACAAAACTTAAAAACAACTATATGATATTTATATCTATACATTTTTGTTTATTGGGATATTAACCAAATATTACTTTGTAACAAAGAACATCATCTGTCTTTTCGAACATGAAAGTTAATTGATCGGACAAATGTTTTTGTTTTCCTGAAAGATATTAGGTGAGCTGCCAATACAATTCCCTGATAATGCTGATGCACTGTTGAAAAATGTCGCCTTTAGGCATAGCAGAATATTGCACAAAAATGTACTAAATAAGTAATGTTTAAATTAATTTAAATTTGGAACCTGTAGTCCAGTGGTAGTCATTTATTGTTATATGTTCACCATTTTTGCATTAGGTTAGGTTGATTGTCGTGTTTTATGTATAGTTTCATATTTTGTATTTCGGGACGTTTCACAGCTTCCGTTATGGAATTGACCCTGGTTCATTGTTGAAGGCCGTAATGGGAACTGTAGAAGTTTAAATTCTACTGTCATTTGATGGGTAGCTCTCTCATGGACAATCATGCCACATCTCTTATTTTTATATATATGCGAAACGTTATTTGGCATCATATTATATAAAAAAAACTTTTATTATTGTTTCATTTTGTTGGCCATGGTCTTGTCTGTCCTCGACTTAACGATTTCTGTCTGCCCCTTTGGTATCTTCGAATTCCTTTTCCTAGGTAACAATGACAATAGAGAAGGGGTGGTCTTAAAATAGAGAAGGTATTGAGTAAATAAAAAAAAAATTGAAGTGTCACATTACTTGAAGTAATCGAGAGTTAAAGATATTCAAGGGCACTTGCTATCTTTACGTTTCATTATAAAAGAAAAGCTCTAGAAAAATATTTTAAGTTTTAGTTTAATCAAGTAAATGTGTAAGTCTTTGTCCAATAAGTATAAAGGTTGGAAAATAAATACAGAAATTTAAGGTGTTAATGCATGTGTTCATGATAATTTAGACAATTTTCAGTCTTGTTTGTCGATTCCTTATGATATGATATAGTTTATTATAAAAATAACACAAAAGAATATGTATATTTTAACAATTGAAATATTGTGCCAGTAAATGTTATTGCACTTATGCATTGTATTAAATGTTTACTCATAAAATGCTATCGTGAGAAAAGGAACAACCTAAAAATGCCAAGTGATAACTTTGTGATATAATACATTTTCCCAATGCTGAATAATATGTGAAGTTCGATATGATATATGCGCATTCAAGGAATAAATTTCTGATCAGTAGTATTAGAACCAAATATAGGAAAGTCAATTTCTACGCAAAGTAGAATGAATATAGTGGAAAGATATCTCCCGACTGTCATGAATACAAATCCTTCCCTACACCGGTTGTGACTAACATCGATCGTAGCTCTTCACTGGCTTTTACTACAGAGTAACACGACGGGTGCCACTAGTGGAGCAGGAGTTGCTTACCCTTCCGGAGCACCTGAACTCACCCCGATTTTTGTAGGGTTCATGTTACTCCAGCTTCAGTTTTCAGTGTAGTGTTGTGTGTTCTATGTTTGTCTTTAGTTTCAATTTGTTGGCCATGGTCTTGTCTGTCTTCCGACTTAACGATTTTTGTCTTCCCCTTTGGTATCTTTGAATTCCTTTGTAGTGTTGTGTGTTCTTTGTTTGTCTTTCGTATCATTTTGTTGGCCATGGTCTTGTCTGTTTTCCGACTTAACGATTTTTTAATCTCATGAAAAATTCAAGAAAATAAGTTTGTAAAAGCCATAATTTGTATAAAAGGTGTCGACAGAATGTGCCACAAATATGTAACAAAGAACTGAGTATTTATTAAAAACGTAGTTTTATTGCAAGCTGTTGACCACATATTTTAATATTTTTTTGACACAGGTAAGGCCGTGTCTGTTTTTTTATTTGTTTTGCGTCAACAAAAAATTGTAAAACCTACCAGCCAGCAAGCAGAAAAAACACACACAATATAAAAACACAGATATAACTGTGTGGTGTTAATAAAATTTTTTATCAAAACACCACATATTCCTTTCATTGTTGTTAATTTTAAACGTGCTAAGCACCATTTGTCGATTTTTAAAACTTTTTCTTTGTGTGTGTTTTTGCAAAAATACCTCAAAAACCTACCAGCAGGCTGACGCAAAGCAAAGAAAATTGAATTGTCTATTAGGAAGTTCGGATGAAAAACACATAAATATATATAAACTAACGCCGATTCTAAATACATTGTATGGAAACATGTGATTGGGGGATTATATTTCAAGAAATTGGCATTCCTGTCGCATTGATCCACCCTAGAACTAATAAGGGAGGCTCTTGTGCAGGTTGTTGTGACTCAGATGTACAGAATGAAATGATATATCTCATGTAATTAGCATACTCTTAACTTCCTTTGCTTAAATTATCAAGCAATGAAATTACGGAAAGGTATTGCACACAGTAGTTGTGCCCACCGCAGGATATCGGTTCATATTCGATTCTCTTGGATTCGAGTGCTTCTTGTATTATGTTTGGACATCGGGCTTTCTATGTTACTGATGAGAGAATATTCCTTAAAATGTACATATAGCAAATCAAAAATCACAATATTTTCAAATTTTAGGCAACATTCTTTTAACCACTTGGTCGGTGCTTCTGCTTTCCGAGGGCATTCACTAGTCCAGTGACAGACTTGTTTGCTATGAAAATTATCAAGTAGTGTTTTACAGAAGTTTCCTGTATTTGTTAAAATTCTAAGATACTTAAAATACTTTTAACACAAAAAACAGAAGAGACTTCGAAACAAATTACACATAACACATACCGCTGGATTAAGCTTCTATTTCGATTTGTTTTGATTTCGGACATCCTCTGTTTTGGTTCTAGCGCTACTGGTAAGAAGGGACTCCTTGAAATGTACAATTGGCATATCAAAATTCTCGATACGAGTATCTATTCAACATTGGTAAACTTGAATTTTGAAAGAATGAAGTATACAATTAAAGATTATTGTACTTCTGGAAAAATAACGAAAATTAAAATAGATTATTTATGTATTTATTTATCTATTTTTATTATTTCTCTTAATTGCATGCGTAAATTACCTTTATTACATTTTACTGTTTAAGAAAATTTATCTTTATGAGTTAATTTTCTTCGAAGATAAGTTAAATAGATAGTCTTTATTTAATTTAAGAACGTTTAAGCAAATTTCATAACCCATTTCCTATGTAAACTTTAATCTAAAGAAAAAAGTAAAATCCTAGAACAAAAATGTTTAACTTAATATAAATTACCTGTTAAGCGCATTATTTACCTTAAATGATGAACCCCATATTGTAAATTATCTGTTTTACCAGATCATCATGTTTCTTGTACCTTCATGGTACCAAATAACAGTTGATATGATTTCCTTAGTCTCTAATCGACACTTTGTTTCTGTAATATAAATGCAATATTTATTTGAATATTGCAATTTATTTATTATATTATTGAATATCATTCTAGAATTATTTAAAAAATTATCTATTTTTTAAATGCAAATCTTTTGCATTGTATTTTTAGGGACCATGTAAACTGTAAAGACCAATTCAGACATAATGCAGACATTTTGGACTCTGTTAAAACAAGTTTAGACACGGTTTAGACAACTTAGAATCAGTTAAGTAATATAACAACAATTATAAGAATGCCACCTATAGTCAGGAAAATTCAGTAAATTATAGGAATATTTAGAATGTCAAGACCAAAACTAGACTAATTCAGACAAATATAGTCTTTTTAGACAAATAAGAGTTTGTAGTTTTAGCAGGCTATGCTAAAAACCTGTTCCACTAGTGCCAACTGTCGTGCGTGCTTTTCGGTTGTCAAAGCCCCAATGGTTAGTCACTATTGGTGGTAACTGCGTTCGTTATTTGGATTAACTCGATGTTGCAAATTATGATGACGACCCAAAAAATTCAGAATTTTCATTAGAAATATGTTAGTCTGTTAGTTGGTTTATTTGTTTTCCTGTCAGCAGCAACTGATGGGATGTACATACTGTGAGATAATGCATCCACCAAGTGATACATACTCAACATGAATATCAAGATACACGATACAATATAGACTTCACGAATAAATTAAACTTACAACTTTATCATAAATGCTTGATTCTTACGTCAGAGTAACTATCGGTATAAAACTTTGTCTTTGTGTAAGTCAATATATATATATAGATTTATATATTTTAAAAATTAGCATTGTAAATTTCTGATTTTTGTCCATTTTGATGTACTTAAACAGCATTACGCACGATTCTGACGACTAGTTGAATAATTTTTGACACAAATACCTGAATTTTGTGACATCATAACGTTTTATTGCCGAATATCGTGATCCAGTAAAAATGTATATGAAAGCATATTTTAAATTGTTGAAGTCCCATTAACCAAAAATATCATTTTATATTCATTGTATTCTATAACACTAAATCGACTGTAACTCTTTTGAGAATTTTATGCCCTTTCCGCCATGACAAATCTTACATAAAGTGCTAATGAGTCAAAACTCGTTTGATTCTCGTTAACTATCTGTCACTCCCAGACGACGACTTAATATTCTAATTAAATTCATCTTGTATTTGACCATTTCATTATTCTGCAATTAAACATTCAATCAGAGCTTATTCCCTTTAATGACTGCTTTGGCATTTCCTTAGTTTCAGACAAGTAATTATAGAAATGAATTAAAATGCCTTTTGATGTGAGCAAAGAAAAATTAATGCAAAATTGAAGAATTCCTTAGATGTTATAATAGTTTCAAATCGCGACTGACATAACCATCAAATAATAATTATCATAACACACTGCATTACCATGTTCTGACTTTACATTTTGCAAACATACAATTCAGCAACGTTGATTTTTTCGCAGATAAAAAAGCAAAACAAAATTTTAAATCCCAATCATGCAAGTCAATAATACTGGCTGGCGAATGGAAAAATATTTAAATCTATTGCATGGTATGGCTATTTTACACGTTTTTCTATTTTTATACACTGCATGTATTTATATAACCTCTGTATTCGCCATATTTTCCTGAATTCGCTTTGTGGTTTTCCGTTGCATAAATACATAATGCTTACTGTTACTAAACACTAGTAAAAAGTTTTTTAATGACAAATCATCTCTAAGCTTTTCAATTTTCCTCTCGACCATCTCCCAAAACAACAGCGAGTGTGCAGTTAAAGAAAAACATCAAGTAATCGTCTAAATAGGTCAACATATTAAAAAAGTACGACAAAACTAGTAAAAAGAATTAAAAAAAAAGAGTTATGCAATTACCATGAAAAAGAATTAGATGAACCATGGTGACAAGATGAATATAAAACTCATTAAGTTTGCTATATTTGAGACATTAACAGTTGATTTCATTTTCAGATATTATATATTCAAAGATTGTTATTCATTTTAGTGATAATCCTGCGCGATGTATCACATTTACTGATTATGTTAGATGAGTTATTTTGACATTTGGAAAAGTAGTGTACCTAAAGTTATATATGGAGATTGACCGCAAGGGTATATTAGATGACAGAAATGCTTTACGACAGGAAAAACGAATTTTCAAGCGCAAACTTTCTTCATGTGAAGAAGCATTGCAGTCTCATCTGTATAGGAATTGTATAAATCACACAGTGTCTGAAATATTCCAGCACTTTTCTTCCATTTAGAATAGAAATGGAATTTGAAGATACCAAAAATGCAGACAGAAATCGTTAAGTCGTTTAAGTAAAAACTAAAGCTGGAGTTACAAGAACCCTATAAAAACCAGGGTGAGTTCAGGTGCTCCGGAAGGGTAAGCAACTCCTGCTCCACTAGTGGCAACTCCTGCTCCACTAGTGACACCCTTCAAGAGAATCGACGGTCACAGAAAAATCTACTGAACAAACCATGAGTTATGGTAAAAGATTGAAATAATCTTTCAAATATTTTTCGGTTGCCTCTCAATTTGTTATATCAATACGAAATATCTATACCACAAATATCGTTCCATTGTCGAAATTTTTTTTCTATTCCTCTCCTTACCTTTTCGTGGCTCTCCTATCTGTTGATGATTTGCTATTTTCTTTTGCTATCTTCGAACCTTTAAAACGGAACAGATTTCTTATAAGATTATTTGAGTGTCGGTACACTACCTCCTGTTGTTCCGCATAGTTTTATGACTTTTGGCAACGTATGTTTTTGATATTTCAATTTAAAATGTCTGGAGGGATTCTGAAATTAAAAAGTGATCAGCGTGTGGAAAATTCAAGGGCCTATTTATTTAAATGTACACGATAAAATTGCAATCTAAAAAACAATTCAAATTTTGTCTATATCAACAGGATATTTTAATTATGAAAAAACCCATTAAATATCGTTTTGAAAACCTGTGGGGATCAGAGGCGGTCATTAGTGTTCATTCCACAGAACACACAGGTTTTCATTATGTAGGCACACACCTGCGGCTCTTTCAATGGTTGTTATCAGGATATTATAGGAATATTTGAGTGATTGTCATATTGGGTGATGTGAGTAAACAACAAATCATTGCAGATATACACAACTAAAAGGTCCTTAACGGTTATATACTATTTCACTATCTAGCGAACTTTCTAACAACGGTCCGAAGGTTCCCTTTTTTGCTTTAATTCCGTATATTTGGTGGAACATTGACAAATACTGATAATGATTCTTTTTCATTAACAATTCTAAATGAAACTGAACAAATTCCATGCATGGATATTTACTTACATGTGTTCGCTTGGCCTTAAAATAAACTAATCTAAGATATCAAAATCATACAGGAAAGCCACAAATACCGAAGATCAAATAAAAAAATTGGAAAAGAAAGAAAAATACGAACAAGATGGACTGAAAATCGGAGATGCATAATTTCAGTAATTAATGGTCAACTAAGGGCTAGAAAATGAGCTAAATCTGATCCAAAGAGAAATAATTAAAATGCACAACGGCCACATGATACACTACCAAGAATTTACTTACCGTTTTCCAGTTCATTTCTTTCAAATGCGAAAACGGCAATGCGATTTATACGGAAAGCGAGAGGTATCTTCAAACTTCAGACTTCAAACTTCGGACTTCAGACTTCCGACTTCAAACTTCAAAGTTTAGACGGCTTCAGATTTCGCGGTTTCCGGATTTTCTCCGTCATTGCTTCTTGCATTTTTATAACAAACAAAAATGGCACAAAGATTTTGCAGGTATATTTCTAATAGGAATTATGGCCCATGGTCTGTTTGTTGTCAATAGACACTTTTCTTCCGCTTATTAAATGCTTAAAGGTAAACACAATGTTGATTTAGTTCTGTCCCTCTCATTCAATATCGACTCAATGGCAAGGCATGCGCTCATGATCCAGTCATTCCAGGAGCATGGAGGTAAGTTGTCCAGTATTATATTGCTAGAGGTTAAGCCAAATACTGGATTATAAATTAAAAAGACTAACATCTAGTTTGATTACACGTTTGCCTATTAGAATGAAAATATCTGTCCAATATTGTCTCTGACATTGGAAAGGGGGGCTTTCAAATCTCCTTATTCAGCTCGTAAACATATTCTCTGTATTGGGTAGCCATCCATGTTTTAATTCGTGGAAACCTTTTTTGAAAAGGTAAAGTGTTCTCCCGTCAAGAGACGAAAACGGCCTGTGTATCTTTTGATCATGATGATAAGAGTAAACAGAAATGACATATTTTGTCCTAAGACCACAAGCGCTTGTTTATGTCTACGTGGGGCGACTACTATCAAACAGGGGACGACGATCAAAGTCCATTACTCGTAACGGGCATTGATAGTTTACCCCTGTTTGATAGTAGACTCCCCACATAGAAAGAAACAAGATCTTGTGCCTACGACGTACCTCTTGGTATAACGTATATAAATCACGCTAAAGTGCCCTTTTTGTGAAGTTTCGCCCTTCTGCCCTTAAATCCTAGCTCGAATACTGAAGCAGATACCATTTTGACTGCCTCCGGAGTGCTTTTCTTGTTTGACCATAAGGAACTCTAGTGGGCAAAAATGTGGGAGGCCAAAATACAAAAGGGGCATCAAATCCAAACACAGGGGTGAGGCCTAAATGCCGTAGCGATTTTTGATTATAATCGAATATGAATCGGAATTGAAATATAACATCTAAAGTCTGAAGTAAAGTTAGAAGTCAGAAGTCTGAAGTATGAAGTTGGAAGTCTTTAGTTTGAAGATACCTCTCGCTTTCCGTACTACGGAAGTATGAAGTCGGAAGTCTGAGGTATGAAATCTGAAGTTTGAAGATACCTCTCGCTTTCCGTAGATTTACCACATCTTTCGGTATTGTAATTATCAGTCATATGGTTAGAATTTCTAATTGAAGGGCTGAAAGTGAAAATGATAAAAAAAGTTTTAATTTAACTTGTAAACAAATGATTGGGTTGTTAAAAATCCATTCGTTTATTATTCTTTGTGGCATAGGTTTATTCACTGTTATTCTTTTTGCCGAGGTTCTGCTAGTTCTTTTAGTACTGTCGATGGAGTGCAGTTCAACACAAAAACTTAATACTAAAAAATTTTAATATTGACCTTTAAACCCTCGTTGCTACAGAACCTCAGTAAATCCTTGTCTTAATGGGTACATTCGATTTTATCTATTAAAAATAATCGCTTTAATTTTTAATTTAAAAAAAAAAAAAAAAAAAAAAAAAAAAAAAAAAAAAAAAAAAAAAAAACGGAACGAAATACCATCAAACTAAAAAATGCTACCAATAAAGAGTAGAATACCTCTGAATAAATGCATAGCCCACAAAGACACGACAAATAAACAGAGAAAATGGGAACACAATTATAGGTGCTTGGCATTAATTTGATTATCCCAAATAAGACTAAGGACATCGTACCTCGTGTTTTAGAAGAGAAAGCAGCGTCTGTTCCTAGAACTGCAAATGTTGTGGTATTCTTGATTCCGATTCACTTCAATTGGAGAAAGGTCAATTGTAACTATAGGTTACAGGTATCTACAAAACATTAGATATAAGATATACCTATTACAAGATCAGACAATTAATGATATCGACCATTTAAAATACTGTTGGTGATGACCTAGATCAACCCCAGTCTTCATTTAAATGCATTCGCTAAACGTTTTGTTTGATGTCACAGTTGAAGAGAACCAGGTATATAATCAAATGGATTTTGAACTAGCTGTCAGAATCAGCGAGTATCTTTCGAGGTCGGTAAACCATGTGATCTTCTTTTGTATTTGTGATTGTGTGCGTTTATCGACTACAAAATTAATATCTAAACACGTCCATTTGACAGCTATGAAAATAATTCATTAACATTAATAATCATTCTCAATTTCAGAAAAGTGTGCACGTTTTTTTTTGTTAGTTAATGCATAACTAGACAGAATTTCTCAGTCAAATCTGTCAACTAATAAAAACGTTTTCCATAGAGCTTAATGGAGAATCTGAACATTTAAGCCTACTTTTAGGTAGGAGGGAATCAACAGCCAGTGGTGTTTGGTATTAACTATGATGTCACTATTGTCATTTAGATATAACCTTAAAAGGAATTTGTTTGCATCGGACATCTTTTAATTGACAGACATACATTGACAGATGAAAATCAATGGCAAATATGAAATCGCCAATTTGTACCGTTGACCTAAAATTAAATCTCCACATCAATTTTTAAACAGCAACCATACACGAACAAAAAATGTGTTTTGTAAATGCAAAGTAGAAATAATTTTCATTAGGATTTTTGTTTGTTTATGCAAATTTTATAAGGTATCATCATGTGACTTACTTCTTGACTGCAATCACCAGAAAATTTTCATTAAGTGCTATAGACAATTTGTTATTACTTGAGTATTTTCAATAAAATTTCTGTCAAAATATGTATTTATTAAAATATATCACAATTAGAATAAAAATGAAAGTCGAGTTGGAAATGGATTAAGTAATTAATTTTACTATTTTTAAAGTGATTAAGCTGGTCAATACAGTTGTTTTTAATATTTTTTTGTGTCTTGTCACATTATTTTCCCACGTAAGAAAAGGGATGAGTGCACATGTACATGGTAATCACAGCCACTTTATGCACTTATTCAGGACAGGAACATGCAGATCAGCGAATGTCTTTGTTTTGATTTTTTGTTTTACCTTTATCCGTTGCATATACGTAATGGCCGATTGTTGTCACATTTAAATATCATTATACTTGGGGGGGGGGCGGTTAAAAGTTTGCCTTTACGTTGTGGATATTTGCCTATTATTGCAACCTGTACATGTTTGTAATTTATGCGTTTTGGATGGCTGTCTCACAGAGAGTTATACCACATCTCCTCTTTCTACAGACAAATAGGAGGAATTAAATATGTCCTTCCTACAACCATTTACATGTAAACAAGAATCCTTCGTTCATTAAACTGTGATACTTGGATAAAGCACGCTAATAATATCAGATGAACTGTAAACAAACATTGTACGAAGGGAAAGCAGAGATATTCTCACACAATTATTGTGGATATTTAGAAAGCACTAAGTTAAAAATTCATTTCTTTGGACATAAATAAATTACTCTCTTATGTTTGTTTCTAGTTGTCTTTATGGACTACATACTTCCGGTTTCTCCCATTGGCATTCTATAATCAGATTAATTGGTGCCTCGACCTCCTATTACCAGTTAGTTTGGGTATGATTGGTGAGATGATTACTGAAGTAGGAATGTTCAATGTTAAAAAATAATCAAAATAGCAATAAAACTACATAGAAGAGAAAAAGGAAAGAAGCAACACACATGAACCTTATTAAAACCTGGGCTGAAATCAGATGTTCTTATGCAGAATTGTAAGGTTTTATATAACAGATTAAATCCCAAGTCGTGAGAAAAAACTTTCTTAAGGGGGTACCCAACACCTAAGGGAAATAACTCTGGAAGATCATCTAGACGTTTTAATCAAGTATCATTTTATATTAAAATTAATGTATCGCAGTGATCAAAATTTTTGATGATGAAATTACTATATATCAATGGAAACAATTTCAGAGAAATGTGTGGTTCAAATTTTTTCATGTTTTCCTTCTTTCATCAAAGTAAATGTCTAAACAAAATATAAAGAAAATTAAACGAGTGGAATTTATTTTCAAGATGGTGTTAGGTATCCCCTTAAATACACATAACAAACAGTTTCCAATAAGTTACATCTCAGTGTCATTGATTCGTTCTTTCTGCTTCAGAGGGAAAATTGATCATATATCATTCTGACATGTAAATTTTTATGACCTTGGGCAACGATTGCTTTTGAATTGTCCATTCAGGATGTCTAAAAGAGAAGTGGAAATTGTAGAAGATGTAAGTCCATTGTTGATATCTATCGTGCGTGTTTTTGTGTGTGACATAGTTTAAGATTAAATTCCGATACTCGAGTACTCTGCAAAAATACTCGCGAGGACAGCCATTTAAAACGTGTAAATCACAATGACAAATAATGGACACATATCCACACCTAACGGCAAGCTGTAAAAGGCCCCCAAATACAATGTGATATTAAAATGTAACAACCTACGACTAAAGAAGAATACAAAGTAAGAACAAGTAACACTTAAACATAAACACAATGACATCCATTGGATTACAAAATTATTGAGCAAAGAGTCAATGTTAATACCAAATAAGACAACATTCAGAGATCTTAAAACTATGTTGTAAAGATAACATTTATGTATAAGTTTATTCAAGAAAATGACAAGTCCAATTTATTGTGTTTAAATTTACGAACGATTTATCACATTTACATACAAGTTTGGATGTAATATTCCTTTTTTAAATCCATTATCTGTTTTTGAAGGTGCAGCTAAACTTTAAGATATATCTTTATATTTATGGTTGAATTTTGTTTAAACTTACGCGTATTTATGGTAAGAAATCCTTGACATTATAATTTTCTGGTAATACGTTCGTTAAAATCTAAAACATCGTTGCATACACGGGCAAAACGGACCAATGGAGAAATATATTGACCGTATGATGATGCCAAAGGGGCTTCCCCGTCAAGGAAGAGACAATTTACAATACGGGAAGTCTAATCTTGCAGTATATATTTTAGTTTTGATTTTACCTTCTGAAACAAAAAAGTGACATAAAATATATTCAGACGTTTTTGTTGCAATCGTTTTCGTGTCAGTATCAAGAATAAAATTAAGATGTAAATTTTAAAACGTAAGTGGGGTCATAGAACAAAAAAACTATAATATAGTGGTTTAGCTGTTCTTAATCAGAATATTTTACCTTACTTATTAATGTGCATCCATCAGATTTTTAAATGCTATAATTTACATTATTTCAGTTATCTATGCGAAACTATAGGAATGTGCTCATACCAAACAAAATAAAAAAGGTCCTTATGGATGCTAGCAAGGTATAATTATCTGCGTCTTCAATCTGATTGTTTTAAGTGCAAGGGCTCATTTATACTTTAAAAGCGATCGTCGCGCGACTGACGCGCGACAGTCGCGAAACGTCGCGCGAAAATCACTGGGTGTTTTTACTTGTCGTGGTTTGTTAAAAATTTATATTCCAGCGAAAATCGTGCGACATCGTGCGGTAGTTGCGCGATGTTCGGGCGACAGTCGCGAGAAGTCGCAGGACGATCGCTCGACGAAGTATAAATGAGCCCTAATTTCATATATTCGCATGATTATAAATGAAATGGAACATTTTAGTTCCGACTGTTTTTTTTTTCAAAATTCCATTACTTACAAAAATGAACCGTCCACAAATCACAGTCTACATATTGATTTATTGTTTTTTTTTAACTCGTTCCCGTTCTGAATAGGGCTGAAATATTGACCTCTTGACGCTAATCAATTAATAGATTTTTTATGCGTGCAAAAGTTGAGGATTATGCTAGTGAGTTTAGATATTAGATGATGTCCTAGATTTAAACAATCCAGAATTTCTGAAAATTGTTTTAAGTAATTTATTCAAAAGAACTTTCCAACATAAACCAAACTTTAAAAATCGGTTTTATTCAAAAAGATTTATTCCTCTAATTTGACAATAAGAGAAAACCTGTTTCGAAGATATATAGCAAACTGGATGACTTCAACTTTCCTATTGTAATCATATGATTGGGGTACCCACGTTACTATTCCAAGTATCAGGATTTTCTGAAGAGAGCATTGCTGTTGTCGATAAATAACTACAACAAGGATACGTCTAATCAAGGTTAAAATAATCCTTTCTTATTTTGGTCGCCCTTAGAATTGGCTGATGAGTATTTCAACTAGTTATGGAACTTTACTGGTAATTCAACAATGAGTAGACTTCTTCTCGGATTGATGTTAACCCGGATTAGAGTTGAAAGACTTCACGACAGATGCCGCGGGGCGTGCCAGAGAATGCTTTACCTTCCGGAACACCTAAACACCAACTTATGTGTTGTTAAGGATGTCGCGGAGTCCAAGCTTTGGTTTTGTGTTTTCGGTTAATCATCAAGTTTGTTTCGAATTTGTCTTGTCTCTTTGGACTATGCACTTTGGATCTCTTACAAGTATATTCTAAACTTGACGTACTTTAAAAAAGATTTAAGATGATATTAAATGAAAGACATTATATCTGTCAGACTACAACAGTCTGTTCGTCTTTATCATTTCTTTAGTTCGCGCACTAACTGTTACGTTGCAGTAGACCTTCATCGCAAATATTTTCTGATATTTTATATTTATCTACTCATGACATCAAACATTATTGAACATTATTTAAATTTCTCAAGTTAGGTCACTTAATGTTTTTTGAAAACTAAAGATGTATAACTGTGAAAGAAAATATATATTGCGTCGGTGATAATGTTGGTTGTTGCCGAACACGCGGCACATGAACTTTGATACGAACTTTTAAGATAAATTAAAACTCGGTACTGATTGAAAATAATTATGTTGTTTATGTTTGATGTATAGTAGAGAAAATACTATACCCTGACCTTTATTTCAAGGCATGATCTGAAAAATTCCATATATATTATTTTTGTTTGAATCTACTCCATGGAAATTGAGCTTATTTTTTTCTGTTGCAAATACTACTTTGAGGTTATACCACGTATTTTTTCTTACGTTTCCTTGGGTTCAATTTATTTAAATCTGAATTTTGTTATTTTCAGTTATATTTGTAATGTGATAGATTTATTTTGCGTCTACATATTTATATAAATTGGAGATGTTATATGATTGTAAATGAAACAGTTGTCCAATGAAATGCCAAAATACAAACAATAAATCATCTACAGGTTAATTTCCTGCATTCAAAAATGTACAAAAATTCAAATCATTAGGGTCCAATAAAATAAATTTCGAGAGCTTAGTTGAACTACACGTTTCTGGCTTTGAACAAGAATACAATGAATAAAGAAAGTAGTGGGGTATAATACTTTTGTGATCGATCCACCCTTTTCTAAAACAGGACAATGGTTTGAGAAAACATCGTAACTGTCTTAACTACAGACAATTTTTATCAAATTTCAGGTTTGGCTAATTATCACAGAAAATAATAACTGTAAAAATGAAATTTAGTATTGAGAGGTAGTAAATTAAGACTCTAAGTTGAGATTAAATTTGACGCACAGCTGAAAAGAAAGATGTATATGTCATAAAGGCACAACATATATATCTTAATATATCTTTCGTTGTTAGAACAAATACTACGTAGTGTAATACTTTTTAGCATTGAAATATTAGAAAACAAATTGCTTCGGATCAATAAAAGCAATTGGCAATTTATCAACAAAGATCAGTGATACATTTTGATGGGAGCTGAATTTTATTTGTTCATTACACAACATAATACGTTTAACCTTCAGAACAAGCATGGGAAGTGCTTGCTTAATTAACATTCAAAAATGTATAGACCTTCCCAATTCTCTGTTGAAGTCTGATAATAAAAGGAATTCATACAATACCTTTCAAGTAAAAAAAATAAATCAATTTTAGGTCGTCACAAAATAGTAAAAGTTTCAAAAAATTCATATGGGCGTAAAACATAGTTTTATGTACCCAAACCCAAATGCCACATCGATGTTAAAGACGTCAAAGAAAACAAAAGCTGTATAGGGTGTACCATTAAAATAATACACGGATGAAACCAATCTAATAAGGGAGCACCTTAATAACGATAACTATATTTAACAAAAAAAAAAAAAAAAGAATGCTCTCAGCATATAACAAAATGCCCCAGATGTACTACAGAGTTATAAAATATCTGGTTTGTCAACAGGAAATGTTATAAAACACTATACGTCCAAAGTTTTATGTAGAGGTGTACATGGTAAAAGGAGAAAGAGAGAAAGGCGGCGGTAGAAAGGAGTGGTTTGCCCCCTCTTTTATTATTGTCAATAAATGTGAGGAAAAAGAAGATGGATTGCAATGCAACTATATAAATATCTGAGTAATTAAGGGATAACAGAGCAAGTTTTATGTCATATCAGATGTGCGCATCAGGTTAGTTAAAAATGGCAATAACGTTCGATGTCAGAATGACGGATTAAATAAATGATGAAAAAGAGAATGTTTCTATTTCTCAACTTACAGACATTCCAACATAATAGTTTGTTTAAGAAGAGATAAAGCCAGCTGGTTAAAGTGTTAATTTGCTATGCATGTGACAGAAAACGAAATAAAAGACCAGCGGGAGCAGAGCACTCCAAAGAAAATGCGTGAAGCCAACCACTGGTCCCTTGGAGAATGGACTGAATTGGTAAAATACCGTGACTCTAGACTGGAAACTACTTTAGAATTTGGTGGATTTGATATTCCGAAGACGGATGACAGTAAAGTAAAGGCTGACTGAATTTTTGGCTCCAAAGTTTTGTTGTTAAAATTCGCAGAATGGAAGGGATTGATTATCCCCCTAATACCGGTACTCTAACACAGAGTTCATCTGACATACATTCGAATAGAACGTTTAATTACTTCAAAGACACTGATTAAGATTTCGTTAAATTTAAAAGGACGTTTGACGGCCGAATGGCGTATTTAACTAGTCAAGAAATAGGAGTCGTCCAAAAGAAACAGGCTGATCCAGTAACCTTCCGGGACGAAATTAAAGTGTGGCATACTGATGTGTTTTTGCTTGAAACCGACTAATGACTGAGCATTGCAGTGTGTCTCTATAATTGTAAGCTTTCGGATATCGAGGAATGCAACAGCTGCGGTGCTGTGCTATTCGAAATTTGATTTGACTATGAGAACAGTGGTAAGTACGTAAAATACACGCCACGAGAAACGAAAAATGTTCAGTGAGGTTTAAAGCACCGGAAAATCGAAAAAACCCATTATTCAATATGATGATCCAGCAAATCCACACTGTCTTGTGGGGATGTAAAAAAGTATTTGTCTTTAGTTCCTCCAACCGGTCCCTTGTATAGGAAACCGCTAGAAACTATAACTTCATATGGCCCTACATTTGCAACTTATGATATATTAGTTTACCAGATATCTCAAATGTTTAAAGGATTTTACATGGAGATGGGTAATATCAATACTGGAAAGAATATTTCCAACAGTTCAGGGCGTGTTTCGCGTTGCAATCGTCTTTACAACGAAGGGTTTTCCGACAAAAAGGTGATCAGTCGAAGTAACCATAGATGTGATGCTGTAGATAATTACCAGAGGGAGCAGTTTTAAATTCTTATCGATACAAGTAACACACTTGGAGCACCGAATCTGACCTCATTTGCCGTAAAATTTGCCGTGATGTGTGAAACGAATTTGCCAAAAAAGTGCACCTGTTAATTCGCCCGTGCCTGAAACCTGTCGTGCATATGATACCGGCATCATGAAAGCATGAGAACAATTGTCATTATTAAACGTGACAAGAAGATCGACATGGTTATTAATATTTTTTTTCACTATATTATTTTTTTATTTTACGAGAAGAGTGATTTTCTTTTCAAGAAACTAACTGGACTGGTACTTTATTTTATTTTTTACGAAACAAATGGATTTTCTTATCATTGAACTATTAATCGGACTAGAAAAGCTTTTTTCATGTTTTTCTACAATTGTAAAGTTTGTGACAATGAAATAAAGTTGTCTCAAGGATAATCAAAGTCATAATTTATTTTTCAGGCAGCAAATCGTAGCTGACCGCCCCAAACAAGAATTCTAAAAGGAATAAGTCAGTCACTTCTTGAAATCTTGAAGTTCCTAAATTTAAATTTCCTAATGATCTATATATATGTCATACGAGTTGATATCACACAGCTTTTCTCTCAACTTATCAATGATAAGCAATGCTGAATAAGCTGTCTTCTAGATAGAATTTGTAACGGAAATAAGACGAACATACAAATTATTGCGATTCTAACATCCATTTCTTAACAACTTTCAAATTTGATTTCCGAGGTTAGATATATCCCTGCTGTGGACAAATGAATAATTTTATCTGCTTCCGACACCATAATAAGTTTTGAAGTACTAAGTAGTATATTGATATCTCATGTTTGATAATCTTTACTTGTTTTATTCATTCCGTTATGGTATGGACTCCGGTTCATCATTGAAGGCGGTAATGGGATCTGTAAAAGTTTAAAATCGACTACTATTTAGTGGATGGCTGTCTCACGGACAACTATGCCACATGTTATATTTTTATATTAATATAGTAATACAACATCCATGTCTGTTTTGAATACCAACGTATGTGTAAAATACTAAGGTCTTCTCAGATAATGAATTCATTGTTGTTTGATAAATATCGGCGTATAATCATTCAACATCTCCCTTTGTATGTTAGGACATCATTTGTAACATAATAATATTAAAACACCACTTACAGCCTTAGGCTAGGACATACAATCGCGGAGTGTGGTTTTAGGAATTTTCATCTTGGTACTTGTACAATGCCAAAAATATAAATATAAATAAATGTCATAAATATATCTCATGTAAGTTCTACGTTTTACAACATTCAATGACGTTTTTCACACTCTTGTCTGCCACTGACATTTTGTCATTTTAGTTTTTGAGAGGGAGGCTTTGTTTGAATTAGTTTTACGTCGTCACCAATTTACGAATTTTATTCCTTCATTAGGTCCAATCTGGCATTTATATAAAACTTATATTCAACTTTTAATTATGGAAATATTTTTATTTTTACTGGATAATTCTGAGAGTCGAATTATCCATATCTTAAACTCTCTTATACTCTCATATCTAGCAGCGAGCAGTTTTAGTATTCGCGTTTTACTCTGAGAATGAGTATAGTGTTTCAACATGTTTGAAATGATGACCCTGTACCTCGCAAATTACAATGTAAGTAGTAGTTAAACACAGCTGTTTAACAGACAGGCAGGCAATTTATCAATTCATTTTCCCTATAACTTTCTATTATCCGCGGTCATCGTGTTTTGGTTGTGAACCATCAGCAAGGTAAATAGATCACTATTTTCTTTTCGAATCTGTAAATTTTACTGGGGATTTCTGAAAAAAGTCAAAATCAATCTGGTGATAGAAACTACAGATAGTGACAGATCAAAACATACATATACGGAACTGAAATTGTAATACTGGCTTATTGTTAGCTTTTTCTTGTACCAACTTTTTTTCAGTTAGGGGAAAATTCTTGGATTTTTGTTTCGTCCTCAATATATTTTTGTTAAAATCATTTCAAGAACTTTAATCGGACTACTGTGAAAATTCGCATTTCCTTTAAATATGTTTGGTGTGTTTTTTCAAACGTTCTGATTTCCCCTTATAGAATAGTCTACAGAATAAGCGAAAAATAGTATCAACATATTTTGACGTTGCAATCCATTCCCTTTTTGGAGAAAGGTATTGTATTAAACTAATGAAAATCAAAGTTCCGAGGATATATAGAAAATTCTGAAATGATCACGGAATTGCATGTTTTGGTTCTTATGCTACTAATGAGAAGTTACTCTAGAAATGTACTTATATCATACTAAAATTCTCCATATTTATTCAACATTGGTAATTTTGTATCGACCCCTCTGCTAGTGGACCAGAGGTCCTCGAGTGTATTCACCAGCCAAGTTGTCAGTCTTTTCTGACATGAAATTTATCAAACATTAAAATTTTGCTGTATTCTAAATCGCCGAAATTACGGAAAGGCTTTGAGAAGTACTGCTCTTAGTAGTTGTCACTTCCGTCGGATCTGGATTCCTATTTCAATTTGTTTTGGAATTGAATATCTTTTGCTATGTTTAGATAATGGACTTCTTATATTTTGGTTGTAATGCTACTGATGACAGGTTGCACCTTGAAATGTTCATATAACATACAGAAATTCTCCATATTATTCAACATTGGTATTTTTTTCCACTAAAAAGTTTATTGGAAGAGTCAAATATTTATATAATATAATATAATGATATTTAATGTCAACTATAAATTCTTGACCAATGACTTCACATATGCTTTCGCTTTTAAGCCCTGTAGCATTAGTCGTCTTGGTTGCAAATAAATTGGCAATAAAATGAAAAAGATAAATTTGGAGTAAATATTTTGTAAAAGAAACCACGCAAAATTTGAAGTAGAACTAGCAGAAAACTTCCAAATTTCGAGGTCTTTATCATTCTTTAAATAGGGTACTTGTGATGAGCTTTAAATCGCCGATTACATGACATGAGTAGACGATCATGTTTACACAGACCAAATACCGTTTAATAAAATACCTTTCCCCAAAAAGGGAATGGATTGCAACATCAAAATATGTTGATACTATTTTTCGCTTATGCTGTAGACTATTCTATAAGGGGAAATCAGAACGTTTGAAAAAACACGCCAAACATATTTAAAGGAAATGTTTCTTTTGACAAGGTAAAATATAATCTAAATTTACGACATGAGAGAGGATTTTTCATTTTCACTTGTGAATTTCCTTTCTTTTACAGGGACCACCCTGTTGCACCTTAGGTGTATAAATTTCTCAACTTATGCAGCGATCTTACAGAATTTGATGAACGTTATCTTTGTATTTTATCGAATTATTAAGTCGACGATTTTGTGCCTAGAATTCGTAAACACAATTACTCAATTCCATAAGTATAATTCTAAAGTTTGGCAGCACCTGTAGAAAACTAATTATGAATGGATTTTACATCCAACTTTTTATTGAATCTTACAATTATAGCAGCATCCTTTAAGACATATCATTGTTTGAATAAACGTATCCGGAATGAGGATCTTTATAGTGTTTTTTTAAATGGTGTTTTTTTTTAAATCGTCTTTGATTTTCTGGTGAACAGTTTACGACCAGTGTTTTCGTACAATTGCAATTCATTTTTTTGGACATCTACCATAATTAACAGTAATTGTATACCTTTATATTCCTATATTTAATGACTGCTGACTTATCATGTAAAAGGATGTAACAATTCAGACGTAAGGGGAGCTAAAAATTATGAAAACTTGAAGACTTTTCAATATTTACCGATTATTAAAAACAATTCAACCTTTGTGTCTTTGAACATGAAAACAAAAACATATTGTACCATTAAGCAAGTCACCTAGGTATTTATTTCAAAATCGATATATACAGAATAAAAAAATAGAAGATGTGGCATGATTGTCCATGAGATAGCAACCCACCAAATGACAGAAGATTTCAAACTTCTACAGGTCCCATTACGGCCTTCAATAATGAACCAGAGTCCATACAATAAAAGAAGTTCTATTTTACGATTAAAGGAAGCCTGTGTCGACATTGCGATGTACTCGCTTCCTAAACTCAATAAAAATCCCTAAAAAATCTATTTTAATATGCTTCTAGTAAATGACAACTCACATATCCGTTTTTTGACTAAGACACTTGCTAATATTAAAATTTTCTCATCATTAAATTTTTGCAATACATGTAAATGTAATGGAAACTCGTCCATGAACTGCTTTTGGAGTGTCATGAATTCATTTGACGCTTTGGACAGATTACTTTCGGTTTAAATGACACATTGTATTATCTAAGATTTTTTGCTGTGAAAACAACTTTGCCTCATACAATAATTTATGAGAAATTTTCCAATCTTATAAATTGGACACAAACAATTCTTATTACATATGCATACATTTGTGTTATTAGATACAATTCTTTTTGTGATAAAATAAATAATACATACATTGATCTCAGTTTTATATGCACAATTATACAATATCCTTCTATATACGATATATGTTAGATTCGCAATGCAGTTTATTAGCAAATTGTCTGTATTCCCATGTGTGAACTTCACATTGCAGATTTATTTATTTGTTGTGAATAGCAGCGTATTACTAATTTTAAAGACTTCAAATATAATTTGGTTGATGTATTCAATAAAACCTATAAATATCTGGATGCTTTTTTGGCTAATAATCAGGATTTTTTTTAATCTACTGAATAATCTAATTTAAAAGACTTACGCCATCGTGATCCCTTGAAACCTTCCCTTTTACCCTGGAATGACTAACACCTGATTGCAAAATTGACAATGCGGCGGCTGTCTTTAAAAAGGCAAAATATGCGGCGGCTGTCTTTAAAAAGGCAAAAAACTGGTTACCCTTCCGGACCACCTGAGTTCAACCCCGGTTTTGGGGGTTTATATTGTTCATAATTTTGTGTTTTTAGTTTTATAAGTATATATGTCATGTTCCGTCTTGTACGTGTTCTCGAGATCGCCGTGTCTGTCGACTATTACACTAGTGAATTTACAATAACTATACTAAACAAAAATACATGCAAAATGATGATTGCTCTATAATGAATGCTCGCAATTACCAAAAGAAGCCTCAGGGTGCGATTACTTATGATAAGACATCATTTATCTCCACACGAGATGTAATCAAACACAGTAGGTTCGACGATTTAATAGCGTGTGGTCAATAAATGTGAAGATAGATAAGATGGATGCAATGCCAAATGAAAAGATACGTTAAGTCCAAAATTTTAAATTTTATGAAACAACAATAAGTGGTTATTAAAATGCTGTATAACAACCGACCAACCAAGATGGCCGCCACAGCCGAACTTTGTTTAACATAGGACCCTATGGGAAATTCACTTAAAAATCTTTTTGTCTGAAACTGTTGAGCCAATAGGAACCAAACTTCAGTTGAATGGTCCTTAGTTGGTCCTCCACTAGAATTGTATCAGGCATCCCCAACGACGAACGAAGATGACCGCCACAGATGAACTTAGTTTAACATTGGAACCTATGGGAAATCCACTTAAATATTATTGTCTGAAAATGCTTAGCCAATTTGAACTAAACTTTAGTGGAATGGTCCTTAGATGGTCCTCTACCGAAATTATATCCGGCATCCCCTCCCGTCAACCAAGATGGCCGCCGGAACTTAGTTTAACATAGGACCCTCTGGGAAATTAATTAAAAATTCTACTTGCTGAAAATACTTGCTCAATATAAACCAAACTTGTGTGGAATAGTCACTTGGCGGATGCCTTTCAGAATTATATCCAATGACGTTGCCCGCCAATCAAGATGGTCACCATAACCGAACTTCTCCAGCTGCTTTTTCTAGTTTTGAAATTATACATCTTCTCAACTGTAATCCAGGTGAGCGATTACATGCCGCGTGGTCTAAGTTGATTTACTTTTACAGACCACTGTAGCCTTTCACTTAAATTGCGTAAGTTCTCGCCTGATTTATATCATACAAAAATGGGTTGAGTTACCTCGCATCACAAGTGATAAGGTTTGTCAGTTACCTGACCAAGGTTGACGGTTCTCTCTGGCTACTCCGGTTTTCAACATCAGTACAAGGAATTTGAAGATACCCAAGGAACAGACAGAAATCGTTAAGTCGAGAGACAGACAAGACCATAGCCATAAAAAAGAAACGAAAGACAAACACAGAACACACAACACTACATGTACACTGAAAACTAAAGCTTAAGTAACACGAACCCTACAAAAAAAAAAAAAAACAGAGTGGCTTCAAGTGTTCCACTAGTGGCACGGTCGTGTTACTCAGTAGACAAAGCCGATGAATAGTCATATTCGATGTTAGTAACACGTATTTGTATCCACGACAGTGGGAAGATATCCACTGTCATTTGGAAAATGGATATCTCTGACCGCTCAACGAAATCATGATGGCGGCCGAAAAAACTTCCGGAGTGATGACTTTCATCTTTCCCCGAGAAACCTTTGGCTCGTTAGCTTTATTGTCAGCTGCAACCCTCTATTAATAAAATCCTTACAGGAAGCACAAGCCCTGAAGTAGCTTATCAACTGAGAAATATACACTCAGTATGCTGGTGTGGCTAGAATGGTGCTTGACATGAACGGGAAGTTTTCAATCGGAAAATCAAAGTCATCTTTCTTGTCGTAAAGTTTTGTTCTTAACCCGTCCTTACTGTCATTTTCTAGGTGTAAGTCTAGGTAAGAAGCAAAGCTTTTTGTTTCTGTAGTATCTTTGATTTCAAGTTCAATGGGATAGATGCAGTTACATAGTCACATATAGAATTATTCAGTGAAAGGACATCATCTATATAGCGAAACGTGAAACCAAAAGATTGAGCCATCTTTTTCACTTTTCTTTGCAGAAGGCTCTGTATGAAGTCAGCTTCATACGAATAAAGTGAATAAATCGGCGAGAAGGGGTACATAGTTGGTTCCCATTGGAATACCGACAGTCTGTTGAAACAAACGTCAGCCAAACATTACAAAAATGTTTTCAAACAAGAAAAATAGCATTCTGCAAATGTCATCTTGAGAGTACCTTTTGTAAGAATCAGAGTGGTTAACTACAAAACCCAAGAACCAAATATTTGCATCTGCGTTTGCCATCTTTTTTGACAAAACAGAAATGAACTAATGCTTTTAATTTTTCTTTGATTTTCGAATGTGGAATAGTAGTATACAGGGTGGGAAAATCAAATGTTGTGATGCTATTGCAAGAGGAAATGGACCTTGATTTGAGCCATTCTAACAGATCTTTGGATTTTTTTAGAATCCACATTTGATTCACGCATATTCTAGAATGGCTTGTTTTACAGTAACTCTAAAGCCCGTTTTTACTGGCGTCATTAACTTTGAAAGAGGTTTTGTAGAGCAATTTGCACACCCTGCGATGTAACGTTGCTTGTAAGGACACTTGTGAAGCTTTGGAATCCAGTAAATTGAATGAAGATCGAATGAAAAAAAAAAGAAGACAAAACTGAACGATGATTGTCAATGTATTCTTCTTTGGTATGGATGATCTTTTTATTGATATTTTTCAATACAAAAGATATATAATGATTATTAATATATATCAGCCACTTTTCTTTTACAACCATTTTTTTGGGGGGGGGGGACAAAAACTGGCTTAACGTCCCTATTCTTTTATTAATATTTGTGTCTACCAATAAGAAAGTTTTAATGTTTTGACCACAATGTCGAACCCTTTGTGAGTAAGTTTGTTTAACACAACTTTGAGATTCACTGGATCATTTGTCATGCTTTATAGGTTATGTTTCCATTATTCCTTGTCGTTTTCAAATTCCACATTTGCAGCCGTATTTTTGTATTAAATCTTACGTTTATAAAATTTTGTTAATTTTTATATGGCGTTTACATTTCACAACTGATCCGATTTGCTCATGTATGGCCTAATCTGCGGTAATATTAATCTACAAAGATACACTTACCGGAATTGTGAAGAGATAATGATTTTAATTAATTTTTCTCTATTTATATCATGTAGGCGATAATCGAGATGTTGTAACAATTCCTATGGGTACCAACTATGTCCATTTAATTGCACATTTATTTTTTACTGGTTTGAATCCCAGTTTATGACCAAACACCAAAAAGGTGGTGTTAAATCTTATTTATAGATAAATTCAATAATACTTACTGCTAACTTGACGATATCTGTACAGTTAATAACCAGGACTTCTCCAATACATCACTACAATACCACAACTCCTCTTTGTTCTATATTTATCATTACAACTTAGCCTAGAGAACTTAATTTAAATAAGACCAACTAAGACAGCAGCAGTTGTCAGTTGACCTTTTCTCGATTAAATGTTTATTTTTCACTTGGTTAAATTGAATATAGAGAGACGATAACGCATTCCCTGTTGTAATTGTTTGCTTCTTGTCGGAACGTCCCTTTAGCTCCTTCATACGGTGTATATATTTGTCAACTTGTCCGCTTTTGCCCTTGTTTGCAGCAATGTTTTCGATATTAATGGAAGTTATCTAAGTATTAAAAGAAAACTATTAGTTAAAGATTTTTTTTACCATACACTGATTTAAACATTTACCAAATTCGATCATAAATATAAAGAAACAAATTTAAAGTTTTATTGCACCTGCAAAACATTGATTAAAATCGAGATACCACACTTAAACGTTTATGGAAATATAGTAAATAAAGCTCGTAAATTTAAACACAACCCATTGTGATTTGGATAAAATTCTACATAAAGCTTATCCTGATAATATTATTTTTAGATCTATGAATATTGTTTTCCTTGGAATCATTGACTCTCTGTTTAATAATTTATTTGAAAAGAAATTTTAGTCAAATCTTGTTACATTTTTTTTCTACGTGCCGTCAATACTTTTTACTATTTTTGGCATTTGCGCAATACCTGTTTTTTTTGTGGCTAAATTCACTAAATTCAGCCAGACGTGTTTTGATTTATGTCTAAGCCTAATAGAACAAGGCGTGTGATCAACTGTCGGAAACATCGAGGAATTTTTTAAGGTCTTGTTACCTTTTGCTTTAATTGCAATTGTCTGCGTACTGTGTATCAACTTAAAAGTTAAACTTATGCAGTTGGTTTTAAGTTTGTTTGTCGCTTAGTCAAACAACTGTCCCAGGTTATGGGTAGGTTTTAAGTACTTACAACCGTGTTGTACACGGCCACATAATTTATGTGCCTATTCCAAGCCAGGAACCTGTAATCCAGTGGATGAATTATTTTTTTATGTTTAAGTGGTAGTTAATTTACATTGTTTACTTATATGGCAGATATTTGTTACATTTGAATATCATCTCATTTTATTTTGGGGACTTCTACAACTTAACTCAAGGTGTTGATATGTAAACTCTATGTCAGAGTTTGTTGGAACGGCTAAAAACGTTATGAAAGAAAAACTGTCTGCCGTATTCTTATAAAAAAG
>JAULBM010196872.1:0-17444 GCA_032357055.1 Geukensia granosissima
TTTTGATAATCAGGAAGTACAGTAAAAACAAAACTTTTGCTTTGTTGTAATTTGTCGAAGAAAATTTGAAAATAAATAAATTTTCCCTTAAGATGTTGAAAATGAAAATTTTTGGTGCAGAGGTCCTGAAAATAAATAATTTTTTAACGCACTGGGTGAAAATAAATAATTTTTCCAGACAAATTCCTCCAGGCCCCCCCAGAATATCAAATGGTCGTCCCCTAATGTATGTGCGATCGATGCGGCGAAACTTTTGCGAATCTTTGTTTTAAATGCAGACGTCTGAGGTTTGAATTTCTATAAAATGTCGACTTCAAATAATGTTTTGTGCTCCGCGAAAGACCTTGCGACAATATTTATATAACTATAACGTCAGAGTTTGTTAGAACGAGTAAAAAGGTTATGAAAGAAAAACTGTCAGCCTAATCCGTGTAAAATAGTGTTTATTTTGTAGATTGAAAAAAGTGCAAGCAAGTTGCAAGACTACTTTTTAGAAATTGCGATGTATTTTAAGATGCGCCGAGTTTTTTAATACTCAACGGGATTTTACATTGTAAAATCAGCCATTTTTTGCCGGAAGTGGCTCTTTGCATGGAAATTTAAAAGTAATTCTTCTTCTATGAATCGGGAGATAAGGTCCGAAGAAAAAAACGTGTGCAATTTGTTTAATATTTTATCAGGGACGTATATAGACGTCCCTGATTTTATCAAGGTAAATCTTTTAAGTGCTCCCTCCAAAAACGAAGATGGCCGGCCCTGAATTAAATCTCCGTAAAGAAATTCAGGGGCAGATAATAGTGTGTAAAACGTTGTTGCCTAGTGTAAAACATAAAGCGTTTACTGTGGAATAATTCTTTGTTTTGGTTAAAAATAAATACAAAGGCAGAAACGCACATATAATTTATTAAAGCTCGAAAATCGCACTTCACAAAAGCATGACATATATAGAGTAGTATAATGCCCCGCGATCAATTGCAGGTTTATCTTATTGAAAATGAAGTATACATGAAATTTATATTTAAAATTGACGATTTACGCGTTAATTTGTGGAACGTCCTGATATTATCCATGCCATAATTATTAATATTATAAAGGATGAGGCCAGAAAATTTTTTTCAAAGAAAACTAATATGTTTATCACAGACCTTGTATAGACATTTAATTTAAATTAAGCTCTGGTGTAGATTACGATAAAATTGTGAATCTTGGGTTGAATAGCTTCTACATGTACTGTTGAAAACTTAACCTGCAGCTGCATTGGCTGCATTTCATTGTAGAATAGAGTCGTTTATGTTTAGGTATACAAGGTTGATTGTAGTTTTAATGGCAATGATATTTTCTTTTTACAATTTTTTATGAATAGGGACAATATTACTCGCAATATACAGAAATTAATGAGTATCCGTAACGACAATACAACATTTTCCCGCTATACTGTTCGAATCGCAGGAAAAAATTAATACCTATAGTATATAATGCCTCTCTTTTCAATTTACACTAATCATATTATACATTTATTGCATGTTGGTGAGGGGAATATGAAGATTTATTCACCTAAGAAGATCATATTCCCCAAGGGCGAAGGAATATGATCTTCTTAGGTGAATAAATCTTAAAAGAACTGAAAATAAGGAAAGGCATCGACAAGTTTTACACTAAGTGGTGGTCCCTGCTGTTGGATTAAGCTTCTCATTTCGATTTGTTTGGATTTGAGTGTTTCTTTTCTTATGTTTGGATCTTTGACTTTCTACATTTTGGTTCTAATGCTACTGATGAGAGGTTATGCCGTGAAATGTACATATACCCTACAGAAATTCTAAATACAACATTGGTAATTTTTTATTTTGTAATCACAAAAATTATCTGTGCAGAATAAAGAACTTGAAAGCTTTATTAAAAAAACATGAATCTTTAATTTAAAAATTCACAAAAGTTGGCGTTTTAGGAAAGTGAGGGTCAAGAAATGCATTTTATACTTTTTTATCAATGATAATACGGTTTAAAAGTACCAAATTAAAAGTACACATTTCCACATACTACATAAAAAGAATTATTGAGATATTTTTTGTCATTTTTAGATATGAAAATAAAATGTTATATGAATCTAATTAAGGGGCCGCGTGAAATCACGAGATTTGTTAGATTTTCCGATCTCTTGTATTATTTGCTTCTGGCTTTTAATACTTTTTTATCAATGATAATACGGTTTAAAAGTACCAAAATCAAAGTACATATTATTCCACATACTGCATAAAAAGAATTATTGAGATATTTTTTTGTCATTTTTAGATATTAAAATAAATTGTTATATGAATCTAATCAAGCAGCCGCTTGTTAGATTTTCCGATATCTTGTTTTATTTTCCTCTGGCTTTCTGTGACAGGAAAAAATTAAGCCTTCTTTAGTATGATCCTTACCGCTTAGAAAATGGACAGTCCCGTGTGTCTTTAAAGAGGCGGTATCTGTTTACCCCTTCTATATCACCTGAGGTAAATCTCTCTGTTTTGTGAGCACCGCGTTGATTGAAGTTACGTTTGTTTTAAGCTTTTTACCCAGTTGGCATTAAAACGCATAATACTCGTTGATAGATGTATGTTTCTTGTTAAAATAATGGCCCATTTGTCATTAAAAAAGCTTTATTTATAAAGCATTTATATATATTTTTACAAGCAAAACGTTATTTTAAAAGGTTAATATTATTTTTTATAGTAGAAATAGTGCCACTTTTGTACAATAATGGAATCCATTGCAAAAACCAGCAGAGGAAACCAGAGGGAAAAGTGGTCAAAATCCTTTGAGTTTGTCTTGTCTTGTATTGGATTTGCTGTTGGGCTTGGGAACATTTGGCGTTTCCCTTACCTGTGCTACAAAAATGGCGGCGGTGAGTCATAAGTTATTCATTCTACAAACATATCACTTCCAGCTATTAAGAAAAGAACCATTTTCAGGCTGAAACATCATTTTGTTAGATAAGTGTTTTAAATTTTACAAATGTTTTTTTTGCTTAAAGATTATTTCATTGCTCTCTTGCTCATTTGTACATACCTAACAAGATATTCAATGTTATCTTGATAAAGTATAAATGAAATAATATGGGGTAGATGTCAGGCAGACTGCACTAACAAAGGGAATTTACAAATCTAGAGGTCCCCACAAGGCCTTTAACAGGGGTTGAATACCTATCCTTGCGAAAAGCTCAAAATCCCCCAATAAAAAAAAATATATATACGTCAAATAATACTGCTCCTGCCTTAATATAATAAAAAGTGTACATTGAACACAAAGACAAACCTTCGACCACAATTTCTAACTTTGGACAGGCACAAAAGACAACTGGCTTCGGGTCATCCAAAACAATTCTTCATACATGTAGCAGTCAATTAAACGCATTTAAAAGTTCGGTTTAAATTGTAATGTGAAACTAAATAGTGAAGACCAAGGAAAAAAGAAAGGCCAAGTCGATACTCAAACATCTTTGTTTCCATCACTGGGTTGATGTCGATGCCGGTGAACTGTGAGCCCGCAACGGTATCACTAGGCAATAAATCTACATCTCCGTGCTGACACAACTGTAACATCGACCTGTATTTTTAATTTTTATTTTCGAATGTCATGTTTCTTAATTGATTTATTTTTATAAAGTTATAGATTTGCTTACTTTTGGTATTCTTAAATTTTGTAATTCATACTTTTTTAATGGTTATGATAACACATCTCCTTTTATATATTAGATATGTTTGGTTTTTCCAATATATTTGTTGTTTATTTTCGATGATTTATCAATCCCATAAAAGTAGTTATTCTTGTTTTAGGAGCATTTTTTATTCCATATATCTTGATGCTACTATTTGGTGGTATACCAGTATTTGTTATGGAGGTAGCTCTAGGGCAGTATATGAGCAGAGGAGGTTTGCATGCTTGGGACATTTGTCCACTATTTAAAGGTATGTATATAACTTAAAAGTAAAAATACTTAAGTACATACGAAAGTTAAGTTTTGTGAGAACAGAAAAAAAACACCAACACAATAAACTGAACTGTATGATGTCATTAAGATCACAGATACGGATGGTGTTATACTATTCCTAATCGTTATACCCCTCTTGCCTTCATATTTGATGCATTTATGGTGTTATTCTCAGGCTTGTTTTTCCAAGACGAAGCATTGCGTCAATCGGAACAAGATAAAGCTTGCTTCATATACTGATTTTATTCTTAGGTATCAATATAAAACAGAGACTACACTCCAACTGCGTAAAAACGGAGAAAATTTGCTGAATCTAGAGGACCTCATAAAACCTTCAACAAGGGCGACATTCCACTCCATCAGACGAGCTCTATTTCATCCCAAATAAAATAAAACATGTACATGGGTCATTCTTATTTTTCTAATTTTTCTTTTTTTAGTATGGTACCTATAAATTTGCACATTTATGGGATATGTCTTTTTGAATTGCTCATCAAACTATTTATAAACTCAGTCGTCAGACGCCAGTTGGTTTAAATTTGTTCAGATGACGTAAAATATTGTAAAAATGATTGTACAGTATTTCACCTATTCAATTAGAAATGCGTTTTTGTTTGATTAAGTTATTTTTATTGGTAGTTGGATAAAAAGACATATTCCTGAATTGGGCTATATTATTTAACGTTTAGGTATTGGCATTGCAACAACAGTCATAATATTCTTAATGAATATTTACTACATCATCATCATGGCATGGGCAGTATACTATTTTGTTACGAGCCTGACAACTACGTTACCTTGGTCACATTGTAATAATTGGTGGAATACCGACAGGTATGATTAATAAAAACGATCAGAAAGATTTTGGCCCTTGGATTACTCCGAAAATTATTGTTGCAAAAGGGGTTGTCCCTGAAAAAATATCATACCTTCGTTTTAAACTCACCTGTCCTAAAATGCCATGCAAGCTTTTACCATCACATTACATCTGTCTGTCACCCGTCCGTCGTCTGTCCGTCCTCCGTGTGTCAATAATTAAAAGAAATCTTCTGAAACCGCTCAGCCAATTTGGACCAAACTTCGATGTAACGATTCTTGAATGGAACTTTACCAAAATTTTGTCCGGCATCCTCGACGCTTTCTAAGATGGCAGCCGTTACCAAAAGAAGAAAATGCGTGGTATATTTAAAATATTCTTGTTTAAAATTACTCCGTAATTCATCAGGCAGTTATCAAAGTAACGAAAAGTAATTTCTCAAAAAAGCTTTACATGTTTTAGGTTGCCAACCTTTACAAAAACAAAGGAAAATAATTTTGTTTCTCATGTATTGTATAAAACGAATAGTAAAACTTTAACTTGTTAGTTGTAGTGGAAATATCTTAACAAATTAAATGAAAATGCTATATAAGAAACGTGAGATGTAATTCTGAGCTGCATTTCAATAAATAAATCACGTTAATGCAATACTGTTTTTCCCAAAGAATGAAAAAAGTGACAAACTGTGTATTTTACGATTTAAAATAGTTTTCAACATTTTTACTATTAACACCTTGTATGGATAAGAAAGACAAAGACAGCATTGTTTGGTAGAGTAAGGGCTGTCCATGGACAAAACAGGCAAATAGTATAATATGGATGGCACATCGTAAAATTCATCCAAACATTTTTGTTCCAATGTTGACCTCATGTATAAGTCTGAAAAAGCTGCTGTCCTGACTATTTGAAGCAATGGAAACCTTTAGTTTTTGATATTTCGTCAGCGTCTTGATAAGAGGTGGTGTGCCCGCCCTCCCGAATTTCCTTTCTTTATCACTACCGAGGAATTTAAAACTGACCCAAATAGCTTTTGTCGCAAGATTAGAACTAATAATCTGTGAGAGATAAAAGACAGTTCTGTGGAATTTATATAACCAAAACCCGATGGCCGAACTTTGATCATTTTAATTTTAATTCGAAAGTATACCCCTTTGTTTTATTCTATATTTCGCAATTTGTTGTTGTATAATTTGTGTTTTACGGTGGTAAGCCGATCGGAACAATTTAATTCAAAGTTATCAAAGAAATTCTTCTCAAATAGCAAACATAAATATTAAAAAGAATTTATCTTTGAGCTTAAATATCATATATTTTAGAGATATGCATTTTATTCAAAATTAATTTTGCAACTTTGCACGTGAATCACATGCCGCTTGATGAAATGTATAGCGATACAGTTCACAATTTCAACAGAAAAAAGTTTGACACTGTTTTAAGTTGAACACTTTCAAATGGTGAACAATTACGGAAACAGCAATTTTAAATTTTGCATCCCATAAGTTTTGAAAGGAAAATTACTACTACGTGCATAGGAACAATTTGTATATGAAGGTTTAAAGAATTTGTTATAACAGCTGTGTGGAAAGGGAACAAGGATACGGAAATTCTACTTGAACAAGATCTCCTTTCGTAGCAACCACTTGTGGGCCTTTCGATGTTTTGCCGTCACAATGACAATAGTACTGTGACACCGTAGAAATAACCAGATCTGAAAAGGGCCAGTTTTAGTGTTAAAAAGTTAATGCAAGCATGTTAAATTACTTCCGGTTCCGGTGAACCATGAAAATACAGGAGCAAAAACGATGACACCTACCATAAGAGTGAAGCTTTGCCTCACTTATTACACTCTAACTGTTGCAGTAATCTATTTATCAACATCTATTTCTTAAAAACAGACTTTTTTCACAAACGTGTGTTTTCTAAGAAATGGGTGTTGATAAATAGATAAAAATATCTTTATTTGATATCAGTATCAAATGGAGCATTTTTTCTTCAAAACTGCTCTGTCTGGGTATTTTAATACTGTGATGAAACCCATGCCAATGGTATTTTAATCAAAGGATTAAGATAAAAGAAACTTTTTGTTTTTACAGATGTTATTCAAGTGGGAGTTGGAATGAATCTTGTGCCAGAAATAATTGTTCACTTAATACTACGACAATTGATTCAACAGTGGAATTCTGGGAGTAAGAAAAGTTCTGATGTAATTTGTATGCGCTCAACTATATTACCTTCCATCTTATAAAACGCTAAGAAATATCAGTCTGAATTGGGTACATTGGTAATTGATCACAAATGTGAGAATATTACAGACTCATGAAAATCCATTTTGATTATATTATTTCACTGACAGTTAATTGAGATACTTGTTTTATACAGCAACGTGTAATCTTCAAGTAAAAGTTTTTTCAAGGCTCCTCATAGAAATAGGCATACAGTGCATCAAATTGAAATTGTTATTTAGTAATACATTTATCATCCTTCCGTCATTACTTTATCATCATTCCCGACGTTGATCCCCCCCTTTCCGTAAAACTTGTATCAATTTTAGTGCAAAATTTATTTGATCCTAACTTATCAATTTTCTTGACAATAACTTATCAAAATGTATACCCGAAAGTGACACTAAAAATGAAGCTGTTCTGAGCATCTTCAATTTGATCCCAATCTTTTCATTGATAATCCGATAGTTTTTTCACTAAAGATGTTTCCCTAACCTTTTGAAAAAATAACATATGTAATGGAAAACAGAAATCTGCTGCCAAGCTTTTTTATAAGATCTGGAAATCCTTTCTGAAAAATACAGGACAGCACAACATGAAACTAAAAAAACATCAGTATCTACATTTTACACAATTTAATCATGGTTCACGGGATTATATTATTCACGTGTTGACTGGGTATGAGTGTTATACAGCAACGTGCTATTTTCCTCATCCCCAGTCGATAACTGTTTAATTATAATGAAACAACTCGTTCCACTAAAGCCAAGTGATTTTTGCCAGAAAAAATCTAACCTACGACGATGCATATGCAGTATCACTTAAAACTCCATTAAGATCCTTCTTGAACTGATGTGGTTGACAAATTTGATAATATTTATTGTTATAAAATTAACTTTTTTGTATAAGTTTATTGAAGTAAGTGTCAAGTCCCATAGGGTTGTGTTTAAATTAACGAGCTTTATTCACCACATTTACTTAAAAGCGTGGGTGTAAAATTCCGTTTTTTATAAATTTTATGCAGGTGCAACCAAACTTTAAAATTATATCTTTATATTAATGATAGAATCTAGTAAATGTTTTAACTAATTTGTGGTAATGATATCTTGATGTAATGAATAGACCACGTTAATAAAAAACTAGAACATCGCTGGATGCGCGGGCAAAACGGAAAAGTTGAGAAATATATATAAACACAGTATGATAGAGCCAAAAGAGACCTCCCCGTCAAGGAACGAAATAATTACAATAGGGAATGAGAAATTGTCTCTTTTGTCGCATATTTTAGTTTTGATTTAACCTAATTAAATAGAAATATTTAAATCTTAAAGAGAACAATTGCAGCTGTTATGACTGGCTTTATTGAAAGTAAATTTTCTTGAGGACATTGTAGTGACGTATTTAAGCAGTCCGGGTTATTAACTGCAAAGATATCGTCACAATAGCGGTAAGTATTATCAAATTTATCTTTTTATCAGATATAAAAGAATCTTTGTGAAGTATGGTCATAAACTGGGAATCATAACAGTAAAGGAATAAGTCTGCAATTAAAAGGGCATAGTTGGTACCGATAGTAATTCCTACAACCGGTCGATTCTCTATCGCAAAACCTGATTTTGACTATCAGCGTCGATATTCCTTTTGGCACCTAGCGTGTTTTATGACGGTTAATCCAGAAACGTGCAATATATGCTCGCATTACATATAGCTTTTGAATATTTATTATTAATGCATGAGGGATGAGGACCATTGTAGATTATCCATGTGAGAGATCAGAAGTGCATAGTCCAAAGAGACAAGACAAATTTGAAACAAATTAAAAGATAAAACGAAGACAACAGGAACAAAGGCTTGGAATCCACGAACTCCTTTACAAAACAGTAATGTGATCAGGTGTTCATCAATGGTAAGCATCAAATGTCTTGCGTGCAACACCCGTGTCGTGGTTTTCTTAATGTCAAAATCCGTGTCATTACATACTCTTTCTTTTTCAAATATATGTTGCAAATTTACCTGAACAGACGGAAATGATTCAAAATACAAAATTACCAATGTTAAAGAAATATGGAAAATTTAGGTATGCTATATGTACATTTCAAGGAGTAACCTCTCATCAGCATTGGAACCGAAACACAGAAATTCAAAGATTCAAACGTAGCCAAAGAAGCAATAAAATCCAAACAAATCGGAATGGGAAGCCAAATCCGACAGCAGGGACCACTACTAAGTGCGTTACTTTTCAAAACCTTTCTATATTTTCAACTCATACATACAGATTTATAATGTACAATATGGAGCTTTAAAATTCCACATAACCTAAAAATATATTAATATATACATGTACATGTACAAATGGAAAGGAAAATTGCGAAACTGATTTATTTTTAAAGACGACGAGTACTACAAATAACAGACGGTGTGGATAATGCCGGTGGGTTTGTGTGGGAACTCGTTGTCTGTCTTCTGGTGGTCTGGGTTGCTGTCTATTTCTGTGTTTGGAGAGGAATCAAATGGACAGGGAAGGTAAACATTTTTTTATTCGACAGTTGCGGTTACATATGAATTGTTTTACCTGTCAATGCATAAAGGACATCAGTACCAAAATTATGTTTATTTCAAATTAGTTGTGGTATGAAAGCAGCATATTTTCCAGGTGTGTTTTTCCAAGGAATGTTTGTACTCCTGCATTTTAGTAAAAAACGGTAATTTTTGATACTTTATTAAGCAGGTCTGAAAGAATTTTGCACCTTAAATCAGTCTAACGTAGCTGATATGACAAAGGCTTAAAATATTTATTACGATTTTATAAAATAATGGAAACACGTTCATGATTCTTCTAATATTCATATTTGCAGGGTCATACACAGCCTAGTAATGTAACAAATATTTGTGAAAATTTGTACATTGACCAAGTATTAAAAAATATATCGTACCATCTAGACATACGGTAATGCTTCTCTATAATGTCAGATTTTTGATACAGTTCGAATTCTTTAAAAATAAATACTCTTTTAGGTTGTCTACTTCACAGCGACATTCCCTTATGTCATACTTACTATATTGTTGATTCGCGCAGTAACTCTAGAAGGGGCTGGAAGTGGAATTTTATATTATATTAAGCCAGACTTTTCCAGACTAGCCGATTCACAGGTAAGGCAATAATTGTTTAATATTCCAGATGGATGCTGGTTCTATACAATACAGGTAGGGATGTATTATATGCAGTTTCCTATACAAAGTCTTGCAACGCAGCTTGATATATCGTCAATTGTTTATGATTGCTTCCTACGTTGTGACTTATTCTAAAATCATCCGAAAGACTGCATGTCCACGATATGCGTTATATTTGATCACATTTTTTGCAATAAAAAATGACATATACTATGCATTCAAAATCGTTAATTAATATGAAATAACAAGGTGAGACTGCACATTTCTTTTTGAATTCCACATATTAGTATAATTAAAATGTGGCTTTTTATACCTTTTGAATTGAGCGCATCTAGCTTAATTTTTTTGGGTTGTGAACTTGTTGTTATTCTTGTTTTATTGCTGAAAAAAATTGTACATGCATGCGCAAGTCAAAGTAAAAGAATAGACTGGCGTGTTTTTTGATTTCAGCATTTTTATGATCTTATTTAGTCCATTTTCGTGCCGTATAATATCCTTATTAGGCACAGTCCTGTCAGAATAATGTAATGTTAGGGTGCAAGCATCTTGTGTCTAACTTTATTTTTCAAATTAGAACAAATCTGTGCAACATTGAATAAATTTTGTGTATATATTATTCAAGGTATGGATCGACGGTGGAACACAAATTTTCTTTTCATATGCTATAGCATTAGGATGCATGATAACACTTGGAAGTTATAACAAATTCCATACCAACTTTTTTAGGTAAATATTTCATAAAATACTTAAGAAATATAAAGTTGAAATGTGAAGTACCTTTAGTTTAATGACTGATCAAACAATACAGTAACTCGCCTCTGCGTGTAGTGATTGCGTGCTTAAAAGTGTTGTTCGACCAAGAATTTCAAACTAAAGATATTCATAATTCAATTGTAGTTATTTTTATACCATTGTCTATAGAAATGTTTGACAATGAAACAACAAAACGAACTATGCTTTTGTGAATACACACTTGTATATCATCGTCGTCGACGATTTCGACTGTAACGTCACTTCATTGAGCCCTAGAGAAAAATGTTTATTCCACGTTTGACATATCTAATATCATTCTACAGGGGGAAATATGTGATAGCTTTCAGCCTATAATATACTTGTTCTTTGTTTTCACCCAGACTGTTGTCTAGGTACAAATAAAATTGCCGGAACAACTGCATAACATTGTAAATAAACTTATGTTACTTGTAGCAAACGGGTAGAACTGTAATACTAGTATTTTAAGCATCCCATTGTAGAGTATTAAATCATTTTGGGTTAGAAGCCGAGCAAAATGCATTGAACAAAAGTTGCAGGAATTTACTTTTGAAAAATGATATACAAACAATGTGACGGAAATCTAAGTAATATTTAATGTTCTGTCTATTTACTTCAATACATGAAAATCAAAAGCAGTGTGATTGTTACATTATTCTCTACTACATGCACTTATATTAAAAACTTGTTTCCTGACTTAAAAATTTGAAACATCAGACAACATCATACTGGTTTTTTTTTTACTTTGGACTAACTTCTTTGGATCATACAGTTATCAGACAACCAGCAGATGAATCCAAATTGTTGAAATCAATCTCAAATAAATGTCTTCCCCAATATAATGTCTACCCTTGAGACAGAAAATTCAGTTTATTTCCTTTTTGTAAACATGGAAATTTTCGCTTTTTGCGTTTTTAACTGTTTTAATTTAATCCCACATAAAATTAAAATGTTATTAAGATAAACGAGAAAAATGTATACCCACGTGAATAGTTCTCAATCGAAAAGGAATTCGAAGATACCAAAGAGGCGGACAGAAATCGTTAAGTCGGAAGACATCCAAGACCATTGCCAACAAAACGAAACGAAACACAAACATAGAACACACAACACTACACTACACCGAAAACTAAAAATGGAGTAACACGAACCCTACAAAAATCAGGTGCCACGATAATGACACCCGCGAAAATATCCACGTTTTCAGTGCTACAATGTCATATACCAAATCGAATAGATATAAATAAATCTAAATAAATCATAGTCTTTATGTGTGATTCTAAGGATGAAAGGCTATAGACTATGTCCCAATATCTGCATTGTTAATTTGAAGGATTCATAATAATTTTGTAACAGCATTTGCACCGTTGAAGTTGAGTTGATGTTAAAGAGATACATGCATGCATACAAATATCAAAACATTGATAAATAGTATATAATCTACTACAGACAGTGTATGATGATAGCATGTGTCAACAGCGGGACAAGTATATTTGGAGGATTTGTTGTTTTTTCTGTTTTGGGTTTTATGGCAGGGCAACAAAAAATGGACATATCAGAGGTAGCTGAAGCAGGTTAGTTATTATTCTTGCAGTGGAAAGTAGTAAATATAGAAATTGTTTGTTTGTCGAAGAGACAGCCATCCAAATGTGTAAATTACAAACAAACGTTCGTCTATATGTTATCTTAAGGCCTTCAGCAAGTTTTAAGATTCACAACGCAAATCAAATAAAAGGCCTTTCTGCATTAATGAGTTAAATTTTCCAATGAGTGGTTTTATGCATAGAATGTCCAATCGTATTTAAGGTAAGTAGTTTCATGTCGTGATAAATTCGCGATAGTTATATAAAGATATACATAGTTTAGGATAAGGTTTATTTGATGTGTCCTTATGATAAAACAAAACGCTTTCTTCAGCAATTCACGATACGTGGATTGGAATCAACTGTCATTTGTCAAGGAAATAATAGCGGAACCTTGTCAAATAAGAGTGTTTTAATTAGTTTCATAAAATGGTACGTAGAAAAGATGTTTTGTTCACACAATTGGTTTTGCAAATTGGGACGATTTGACAAAATTGGAAAATATTTAGCATATTGTGCTTGCATGGTTATAATCTTGATATTTTTTTATTTTTGCAAATTAGAGCGATTTGAAAAAAAATAGTAAAGGTAAAAAAAATTATGCTTGGCGAATGATACTAACAGCTTTTTTAACTTCAATTATAGGTCCTGGGTTGGCTTTTATTGCATATCCTAAAGCTGTAACGCAAATGCCACTGGCACCATTATGGGCAGCATTATTTTTCTTTATGATATTTCTGATTGGAATTGACAGTCAGGTATTGTAGCATATCAGCGTTCGGTTGTATAGTTTCTGTTCTCATTGATTTCAAAGATAAAATACATCTGAAACAGTCAAAATTGCAGTATACTTATCATTAAAAAAACCCTTCATCATTATTATTTAAAAGAAAGAATATCAAATATATGAAATATACGATCACATCTGACATGCGTTAACTAAAATATTGTAAGTCAAATTTAACTGCGTGCAAAGCGCTCTTCTGAATTTGCCCTTATTATGAGGTGAATGTTTGTTCATTCAGATATTTTCAGTCAACTAATAGCAACTAATGATTGTATGAGAAAATTTTGGTCTTAAAACAACTTATCTATGAAAAGCCGTTAGAAAATAAGAAGAATCTTTTTAATCTGGTATTAATTACAATATTCAGAATAAAAGTACATTCTTCATAATAAAAATTTTAAAGTGTTATCTCCCTTTTAGAATTTTCAATTTTGATTTTCAAGATAATATGAAAAAAAATCCAATATGTTTTAATGTTTAACAAAAACTGGTCTTTGTAGAATCAGATCCCTTAAAATGTTGAAATAGGTGAACAATTGGTAAGGAATGACACTCTTTTCACCAGTGTTTGCCAATTCAAAAAAGAAATTATAACAAAATTTATTCTTTAATACACAAACCCGATGTGAATAGACATAGCACTATGAGCTATGTTAGTTAATTGAATGTGAATTACTTTGATTTTCTTGTATTAATCACATTAATTTTCTTTTCATTTTTGGTAAGCACTACACCTGTCTTGAAAGGATCTATTAAACCATTTTGCAAATAATTGTGATCACGTTGCGCCATTGCTTATAGAAGTAAAATTGTATGTTAGAATAATACGTACTTTAAATCACATACATGTATACATTCTAAGACTTGAAGACTTGCTAGTGGAACGGAGGATGCCTTTTCTTCAACAAAGCTTGTTTCAATATTTGCAAAGTAACTCAAAAGTTAAATCTTATAAAAATGCTTTTTAAAGATTGTTTTTATGTCGTTTTGTAACACCAGTGACCAAGCAACTTCCGTGCAAGGGTAAAAGTTCGCTTCTCTCTCAGTTTATTCATACATCGAAGCGTCTCTGCGACGGAGATTGGTGACCAAGGTTAGCGGTTTGTTGAGTGTTGAGTGCTCACAAACATGTCATTCCAAAGCGAGGAACTGGAATCCAGTGTATGTCTGTTTTTAGTTTAAATGTTACTTGTTTTGCATTGTTAACTTATTTGGGGTGCTTCTACCGTTTGCGTAGGGTGTAGACATGTGTCCATTATTGAAGGCCTTAAGGCAACCTGTAGAAGTTTGAGATTTACGCGTTTTGAATGCCATTCTCATGCACAATAAATACTATATCTCATTTTTCTGTATAAAAACAACGTCCATATCTTTAGGGTTTGGATACAGTTGATTTTACGGCTCAGATTCTTTAAAATTATTTTTGGTGGTTTTTCCTTGTATTAAGATACATTTGTTTTTATTTTATTTTGTTCTTTTAGTTTTGTCCATTTTTGAAATATCTCGAACTGTTGATTTTGGAGTCAACCTTTCTGTATTCTATTCTTGACAACAGCTTGTGGACCATATTTCGTTCCAGTAACAAAAGAAAACTTAAAGATTAGTACGATTCTTTTATTTCAAATTGACTATTTCAGAAAAAATGTTTTACAAAAACGTTATTTGTCCTGAAATTATTCTCCAAACTAAATTTATAACATTATTATACATTTTTAAAAACAAACTGAAATTAAGTCTAATAATTGTGAAAGATATTTTATAGTTACGTGTGCATGTTAGGTATTTTGTTTAATTAAAGTTTGTGGCCGTGGAGGGATTTATGGCCAACCTAATGGATTCATTACCGAGAAATCTACGCACAGTGAGGAACAGAACTATCATTGCCGCTTTGTACTGCGCTGGAAGTTTCATTCTCGGATTGAGCATGGTAACAAGGGTATGCACATTTATCACTGTGTTAAAACATTTTTTTAATAAATACTACATACACCCGCAAACAAGCTACAGTAAATCGAGGAAATACTATCAATTTCTAGGTGTAAGTCTTGGTAAGACTTTTCTGTTTCTGTGGATCTGTGATTTCAAGTTCAATGGGATAGATGCGGTCAACATAATCACCAAATTAAGAGTTATTCCGTTAAGGACATCATCTATATAGCGGATCGTGAAACCAAAATATTGAGCCAACTTTTTCTCTTTTCTCTGTAGAAGGCTCTGTATGAAGTCAGCTTCATACAAATAAAGGGATAAATCGACGAGAAAGGGTGCACTGTTGGTCCCCATTGGAATGCCGACAGTCTGTTGAAACACACGTCGGCCAATCATTACAAAATTGTTGTCAATAAAGAAATCTAGCATTCCGCAAATATCATTTTTAGAGTATTTTTTGTTAGAATCAGAGTGGTTAATAACAAAATAAGGTTTGTCCCTCCCTAGAACAAAATATTTGTATTTATTTAAATATATTCTAAAGGAGTCAATGTTCTCAAGAATGGAATCAGCTTTATATGCAACACCAAGGTTTTATAGCCCTCTCCCAGGCTTAAATTTTGATTAATGAATATAAGAGAGCTCTGATATTGCCAAAGCGGGAAAATGATCAATGTATTTAGAATCAATGGGAAGCTACATAAATTACCTTTCAAATGGGAAGAAAGAAGAACCAATGGAATAAATGGAGTTCCCATTGGAACTTTATGATATGAAGTTTTCTGAAAAAGAAAACACTTCCCTTCCCATGAGAACTGTTTTTTTTTTCATTCTTTTTGTATATTTTTAGGAGCGAGCGGGAGTATTTTTTTATTTAAATGTGTAGGATAATTGATGAAAATTTTCACATTGATGAAAATGTGATAAAAAATAAAGCTAGTTAAGTGTTTTTTTTTAACTTTTGAATCTATGATATTAGGAGCGAACGAATCCGAAGAACTAGTAATTAATTTGGAGTGGCCTCAATATGCATGTATTTCTTAGTACACATTAAACCCTAACAACTATCTAAAGTTTATTTAAAATATCTCTTCGCTTAAAAAGTCCGATTTGCTTATTCTGGAATGGCAAATTTGTCCCGGGACCTGGTACTTATACTCATCAGGTCACAAACATTATATGGTACGTTACAGAAACAGATGTGCACTTATTTATTTCTTGAAAAGTGTAATCATACAGAAAACTGGCCTTAACCTGTAGTATGAAAGTTTTAAAATACCTGTTGTATACGGCATTTGCTTTTTCAACATTAATGTTCATCTTCAATAGGATAAACTTCCATTTGAAACCCCGGTTGAAGTAAAATATACATAGACAGGGGGTTTCAAAGGACGTCTTGCCAAAAAGAGCGTTCACTAATTAACTTAATTGTTTTTAGCTTGCAGGATTATAATTTGTCATCCTGCTTTCCTCAATATGGTTTTATGAAAAACAAATCCACACTTAACTGAATTGGCTGATGTCACAACAATGGTTTAAATATGATTTTGCGCTTCTTTGGATAGTGGTCATAAAAACTTGACATTTTCACCTGAAAAAATAAACCTAAAAATATTTAGGCTTTAAATTTTGTTATCTTGATAATTTTTGCTACTTTCCTAGAGGTTTTCCATTAAATGCCATTTACAATCCTTTAACGTAGACCCTAAAAACTCATATATGGTAATATTTAGCCGGAAGGGGAGGTCCACTGTAGCTAAAAATAACTCACGGACAATTGTTGCCTTTATATGTACAATTTGCTTTTAACAAGACTTGTTAGCGAATTTGAATATTTCTAGTTATAATCTTGTTTTTGCACAAATTTCTAGGGTGGAATGTACATTTTCCAACTGTTTGATTATTATTCCGCCAGTGGAATGGTTTTACTTTATATATGTTTCCTTGAGGCTGTAGCTATTGGATGGGTATTCGGTAAGCAACTTAAGTTGTTAAATTGCATCTGTTTCGTGGCATGTCTTTCGGCTCAAAGTTTGAATCGATCGATAGACATAATGCACTAAACTGTATATCTAAGTATGATGTCCCTTATCACTCTTGTATCTCAAAAAAGGAATTCAAAGATACCAAAGGGGCAGGCAGAAATCGTTAAGTCGGAAGACAGACAAGACCATGGCCAACAAAATGAAACGAAAGA
>JAULBM010196983.1:0-17442 GCA_032357055.1 Geukensia granosissima
TGGTTACCGTGATAACGTGCTTGACGCGCATGTGGTGCCACATTTCGACAACCACCGACTGGCCGACAGACCCATCTGCATGGAGGATAATGCCAGAACACACCGAGCTCGGTAAGTACTCGCATTTTTACAGCAGGAGGCGATGGAAACCTTCGAGTGGCCTGCCATGACCTCGGACATGTTTGAGATTTTATTGGTCGGAAATCGAACCAGCGCGTTCCACGTTGTCGCAATATTGCCGAATTGACCAACGCAATAGTGGGGGCATGGCGGAGATTGTCACAAGACCGGCTTCGTCGTCTAGTTCTTGGAATGTGGAGGCGGATACGGGAACTTGAGAGAAATCGTGGTGGTTATACGCGTTATTAATTTAATTTGTGTGATAAAGCTGCCCCATATGTTCATTTAAAAGTTCTTAAATACTTATGACCAGTACGGTTTCTTAAATTGTGAAAAAACTTTTTTCGGCATTCTGAAGTTGCCAAATTATCCCCCTTTTTGTTTTAAGAAGTAACCAATGATACGACTTGCTAATTCACCAAAATTTCAGCCTCAAGTTTAGCCTTTACACTAATACATAAAAGTGTCTTGGTATAAATTTAATTCTATTTCCATTTTTACGTAGGTGTAAAATGAAAATTATTATTAGAAAAAATAAAGGGTGGCACTTAACTTTTGTCGGACTGTTTATATAATTATACTGTTATTAAATGTGGACATGGTCGGTTTAGAGCCAACTGCATATATACAATAAATGAGTCACTTCTGCCATCTAAGAGGTAAACGCTCTTCAATATAGGTGCCATCCAGAATTAGTTAATGCTTATTTGTGAATAACTAAATAAATGATGATGTGTCCATATTTCTAAGATTTGAACCAAGTTTAATAACTTTATTAAAGAAGACCTCTTAAATAATTTTGTATAAAGAGCACTCTAATATAAAAAATATTGCTCATCTTAAACATCCCCAACAGAACAGTGTACATTTTCTTTGTACTTGCATATATTTAATTTTAATAATATATATGATATACACTTTGTTTTTGCTTATTTAGAACATATTTTATATATTGTATGATCTATTATCCAGGGCTTTTTCATTTATATATTCAATTTTTAAGCACTCAGTGATTTCGTATCTGATTTTGGTGTATGGTAATATTAATGGAAAGCTGACAAGCAAACGTAGTATCTTAGTACCGTGGTTCATAAGTAGTCATTTCGAATAATTCTCTTTAGCACTCGAAGCTCGAAATATGCGTTCTAAAGCTACATTTTAACATGTTTTATGTTTTATTTTAATACTTAAACTTGCACATATTTGTTTTCATTTTTTAAGATACTCTTTCGATCAGATGCTGCAATCCACGTTACGGTACTGTTCTACGTGTTATGACCATTGTAATTACCCCCTTCCACCTTCCAACCTCCAGTCAAAAAAACATGAGCGGTTCTTTACTGGCCAGTTACTTATAAAGCGGTTCCATTTTGGCATCCTGTGGAAACTTTCACTGGCTTAATGCTCAGTCAAATCTATCATAATGAATTTTTGTTTGTGAGTTAGTTCTCGACCAGAATTTAGCAGAGATATTTGCCCACTGGCACTGGACGTTAAATAAACAGTCATTCCAGGTATATTTTGTCATACAAATAATCGCTGACCTTTTAATTCTGGTGAAGCATACATTAACTTGGTTTAAGGGATAAGGATGAATTGATATCATTCACGTGATCATGTTTTTTCAATTATGTAAAGATAATTTAATATTCAATTATTTGTTTTTGGTCGTGTAAATTTGCAGATTCATCTTTTCCGAATTATTTAAATACTTTGGTTATTTGATAGAACTATTAAAACCTGGGTCATATTGTCCAAAACAATTATCACTTATTTTCAGTGATCCATAATCCCTTTTTATGGAAATCTGCACCAAGGTCCAATGAAAACATGTCTCAGAAAGCAAAATTTGAGACATTATCTATTAATCGTGTTATTAATTTTCGAAGTTGAAAAAGTGGTTGACATTTGAACAACTAACCCCAGACTTAAGCAGATTCTTTAATCTACCAATTAGCGAAATGTTCTTTTGTTTTTAAGGAGATTCAACCCTGTCCTTAAAAACTATCATCCAGATAAAATTGGATCTAATTTAGTTGGTTATACTTCATTCTATGTTATCATTCATGGCGTAATCAATGAAATCATGTTTAGTATTGACGACGACACAAGTGAGTTTATTGCCAGATTGATTGATTGTTGCTTAACATATAGCGGCAAATATTTCAAGCATGTTCTGGACGAGAACAAGTTATCAAACAATAAATCATAAATGCGTCGACCTGGGGGTCATGCTATATCCAAAGGAAGCCAAATTGCTACTGTTTGGGTTATGTCAGTAAATTTTTTCTAAGCAAATGGCTATCAATGACCAATCAAAACGATCGAGCTGCACATGTTGCAAAGGGGTGTATAAGTGTTAAGAGCGTGGCATTCTCCCTACACCGACTGTTTTACGTCACCTCAGAATGATATCGGTTGAGAATTGATGCATCCCGCCAAACTGATGGACCCTCCCTTAGGAGGAGATCTACCCAGGCGGAGAAACCCAGTTGACTATTACTTTACCCCGGCTACTTTTTGGGGTGGTCAATTATTTGTGCATCCATTCCAACCAACGGACGCACCTTTAACAGTCGTTTAACCTCGAGGCGGATATTTCTTTACCAAGGCCGCCCGTAGGAGGTCAAGATTATTTACCAATAAAAATATTTCAGAAGCGTTTTGAATAATATTTCTGTATTGATCCATTTATATACAATGATAATGTGACAGAATAAGAAATTTACCTAGTATGTGATTTCCTAATATTATGTCAAGCGACATTACACTCCAACAACAATCTATTCATACATTATATTATCTTTTATCACATGGAAGATTAACACATAAGTTTAACCAAAATAAGTTTTTATAAAATCCGTTAAATTGAATGTTCTGCTGGTGGACCGTTGTATTTATATATTCCATCTTAATATTGGAGAGCATGTAGGCTTTGCCTGTTATCCAATCATTTTGAATGTTTAAAATCAATTAAATATTTCAAATGAAAAGTGCCTTGCTGAAAAACTTGATATCTATTCATGCAAGCTTGTAATTAAAAAATTTGTAGGGGAAAACAGGTCTCTAAACCCGTTTTATATAATTTGACGAATATAATATGTTTAAATTAACTTAAAATTAACAGAACAAAGACCTCGTCACAAGTAAGGGTAATTAAGAAAACAAAATACTCAAAATTTGACCCTCTTAAAAACTTACAACTTAGTTTGCTAGACCATATATGTAGTAGGATAAGACTTTCTGTTTTATTTCCACTTTACTAAAATACTTGAAACATTTTTAGATCAAAAGGCTTTTTGCTTCTCTATACCAATGTTTTGTGCTTTATGAGAATAAAGATTGCTTGCTTGTTTGCAGCTTTTACAAGATGAAGTATACTCCTTACGACGAAATTTAACCTCAACCTTATACAGCCAGATTCAGTCAGCATTACAAAGATAAAATCCCAAAGCTTCATCTGCACTGAGTAATTGTCCCTGCCTTCGGATTTAGCTTCTCATTCCGGTTTGGTTGTGTATCTTTTGCTGTGTTTGGATCTTTAGTTTGACTTCCTATGTTTTGGTTCTAATGCTACTGATGAAAACAAACTTGATAGTTGAAGCACAATGGCGATGTTAAATCCGCTTCCGGATCGTTTTTTAGTAGGTTCCAGATTAAATAGTTTGAAAGGAGTATGTGCGGTAAGGGCCTTATTTGGCCCCCAAAGTCAAAGATTTTCAAATCTATTGAAAACCGGGTCAGAACATATTTGAATACATCCAAAATATTGAAAGCAAGAATATTTATGAAATTTTGCACGACCGTGGACATCTGGATAGTCAAAAGTTAACCAAATCGAGCTTTTTCGTAAAATACCTTACCAAATGCCGATTTCAAGCTATAGTTTTGTATGGATTTTATAGAGCGCAAACCTCTACCAGCCTGTTTTTTGCAGATATTTTGTGTTTTACGAAGACAACTAAAATACAACAGAAAAGAAAGTGGTAGCCCTTTGCGCTCATAGTTTTTAGACCCAAAAACTGCATGTAAATTTACTGTTTTTCACCGATTTCACTGAAATTGCTCAAATTGGACTACTTTGAAGCCCTGAAAATCTATTTATTTGTTAGAATTTCAAAAAATTATTTTGATTAGTTTTATTGCAATGTTTTAACTGTACAATGCGACATGAATAACAGTCGTGATGCAATTTAAATTTTTTGCCATAATGGGGGACCAAATATGGCCCTTACCGCACATACTCCTTTTAGATACAGTTTATTATATTAAATTATAATACATATCATGGAATTGCCACAAATATTTGCAACAAATAGCTGCTACTTTTGTATATCCCGATACCAGAGACAGGTTTGTTTTTAAAATAAAATAAATAAATAAGAAACAAACACATACAATAAAGTAATAGAAATGTTAATCATTTCATCTGTAACAGCAATTCTTGATATCTCGTTCGGAATTTTTCTGCAATCACATTTATTCTCTCAAGTAAGATGTAATTGCGTATATGCCGTGATATTCGCGTGGTTAGAGAGCACAGGTTCGCAGGCTGTGGCATCACTCTGCTTGGCATAGTCTGTCCTATTCGTCCTAATACTGAATACAATTCGCACAATAAAAGTTGAGAAGTAAAGCGAACGTGACGGAATTGGTCTAAAATGTGGGTTTCTCCTCGAAATCTAAATTCGTCGCTCTCCATGCGTAGTAATACTGCTACAATATCAGACACAACGTGAAAGTCATATGTAAGTTCAGCGTGAATCTACAATTATAGAAACTATAATTTATCATATTATACACCTCAATTTATCATTTATACAAATATGCTTGCAGCAGCGATTCAGCTAGATATAGTACCGAGCCTCCTACTTCCTTTATAACTCAGATGTCGTCCTCGGCGTCGCAGCATTAAATGCTTACATATTTTATTCAGGAGGATAAGTGAACACTATGATAAAAGTAAATACTGTATTTTTCTTGACACGTAGTGATAGACAATAGACAATATTTATTATGCTCCAACTCAATTACAATAATTGGTTTAGGCTCATATGTTAATTTAATACAATATTATGATCTATTAAACGAATGGAAACTCTATGGTTAAGCAATTAGTATTACAGGAAAAGCACATACTATAAGTTAAACAGGTAATGAATGTTCAAGTATACAGCCTTGTATCTCATAGTACATAAGAATTATGACAATCTTGTTTTTCTAATTTCCAAACATTCAGAAATGAAATTGGAAGACATCTTTAAAATATTGGCATTGTTGTTATTTAAGAGGAAATTGATTTTCCTCAAATCATTCATTTTATAAAAGTGTTTATTAAAAGATTTTATTTTGTTTATTATGGCTGTCCTATTATTTTCATAAGAATTAAAATAAAGAAGGAAGTGATTTTTATTTTCAATTGATTTTTGCATATAGGACAAATTCTGTCAATCAATGATATGTTCAGATGTCTTCCTTATGACTGACATGAATTTAAGTTTATTAGTGATAAATTAAATGAAAAATCAAACAAAACAAAAGGGAATCTTAATATATCTTGACCTGTACAGGGTAGTAAATACATCTATAAATGCTAATCAAGTTATGAAAAGAATTCAATCTAAATCACAAAATAGCTTTTTACCATTTCGACTTCTTTTTTTTTAACTTTTTTTCATAAAACATACTGAAGGTTGACATATTACCAGGTTTTGGTCGCATTTTTGACAAGGAATTTAAGGGCCGAATTTGTTTCAGCCGACGAGGATCTTTAAAAGCAATACCGAAAACAACAGCCTAACTTGGCTTAGCTTGTTCGCAAGAAGCAACCTTAACCCTACCAACTGAAAATTAATAATAATAAAAAACCTTACTACATGGCTGAGGAAACACCAGAACACGTAGTCTATAGAGTCACGTGCGGGGTAGAAAATTCAAACTTATAAATTTTATTGCGCGTGGAGCTTCTCATGATTATTATTAAATGCCAGGAATGCTAAGGTCCCAAAGATTAGGAAGATCGTATAGAGAAAAGGCTTAATAAATACGAGGGCATTTTATACAGGAATGGAGGTGTGGTGTGTTTGTTAATGACACAACTACTCAAACGTATAAATTATAGATATCTGCAGGTTGCACGAAGGCCTTCAACAATAGACAACACATATCCACACACCATGGTAAGCTGTAAAAGGCCCAGAAATAAAATGTGATGATATTCAAATGTAACAACGGTTAGCCAAATAAGTATACAATGTAAAAACAGTAACATTTAATCATAACAATAACGAAATCCACTGGCAATGAGCCACACGATATGTGTCTTTGGAAAGCAGTCATTACATAACCCTTTTTGAACATGGTAGAAAGTTCCCCTTGCTTGATATGTAATGTAATGTACTGAATTGGTATGTTAACCTGGTAAAGATATATAGCAGAACGAACAGGGAACCATTTTGTTGAAATTATCAAAAATGTACGATTCAATTGATCAATATTTCAGTCTGAAATTATTTAAAGCATCAAAATATAGATGTTTGATTCATGAAAAAAAAAATGTTGTTTATTAGTTACGTTTGATTTTATCTTGAATGGTTTCGATTGATGAAGGCTCATCAGTTCTCCAACAGTAGGCAGAACATCACAATGCGTTCATTAGTTGATTGGGATGTATAAAGTCTCAACCATCGTCCGGTCCGTCGGACGCGGATGTGACCTTTGCTTCAAAGAAACACTGGCATCAGCTCGTTAGAAGAGTCCGTTGCAAAAATTAAATTTCCAACCTCTTCACAAATGGTCGCAGTTTGGGTTTCAGTGTCAACAAAAACCCAAGTCTGAAACAAAAACCACATTGCCAGTTCTGTTTAATAGTTTAACTGCATATGGCTGAATGTTGATCGATTGACGTTAAACAACAAAAGGGAATTCGAAGATACCAAATGGGCAGACAGAAATCGTTAAATCGGAAGACAGACAAGGCCATGGCCAACAAAATGAAACGAAAGACAAACAGAATACACGACGCTACACTGAAAACTTAAGCTGGGGTAACACGAACCCTACAAAAACCAGGGTAAGTTCAGGTGCTCCGGAAGGGTAACCAAATCCTGCTAATCAACAAATTAATCAATCAGATGTTGTATTACTTTCGGTCGAATGCCAATAATAGCCCTTAGAAAACCTTCAGCTGGAATAGAGTAAATTTGAAATAATTCTAACTATTATACCTACATTCAATATGCTAGTATTATTTATTTCATCTTCATTCAGAAGAAAGTTCATGCATGCTAAGGATTGCATTCGATTTTTTTCACGTCGTAGTCGCAAAACATTACCGTGGCTCTTTTCTTCCTGTATAAGTATACAAAAGAAGAATTAAAACATCAAAACAAAATTAAATTTTTGTCATATTTTAGATAAATATTATGCGTTCTTACAAAATTAAAATTCATATAAAAACTTTTAATCTAAGTTAAGAATTTTTTGGGGTTTTTGTTTTCTTAATACAACATTACAAATGTTGAATTAATATGAAAAATTTTGATATGCTATATGTACATTTCAAGAAGTATCCTCTCACCAGTAGCATTAAAAATGAAACATAGGATAAAAAATCAACACATAGGAAAAGAAGCACTCAAATCCAAACTTAGCAAAAGAAGAACTCAAATCCAAACAAGTTGGAATGGGAATGGGAAGCCAAATCCGATGGCATGGACAACTACTGAGTGCGTTTTAATTCGAAGTCTTTTCCGTATTTCAGTGCTTTAAAATTTTAGCAAATGCAGCAAAGATCTATAAAACACTGAAAAATTTCATGTCAGACAACTGGGCTGGTGAATCCCATTGGGGACCAATGTTCCACCAGCGGTATGTATTCAGCTGTTTCAAAATACAAAATTACCAATGTTGAATTAATATGGACAAATTTGGTATGCTATATGTACATTTCAAGGAGTAACCTCTCATCAGTAACAATAAAACTGGAACATAGGAAGACAAAGATTCTAACATCGCGACAGAAGCAAACATATAAAAAAACAAAAAAAAAACAAAAACAAAAAAACAAAAACAAAAAACAAAAAAACAAACAAAAAAAACAAAAACAAATGGGAAGCCAAATCCGACGACAGGGACAACTACTAAGTGCACTACTTTTCGACGCCTTTCCGTATTTTCAGTGCATTAAAATTTTAGCAAATGCAGCAAATGTCTATAGAACAGTGTCTGATAAAGGAGTAGGTACGTTTAGCCCATATTTGGCCCATTTTAGATTTAATGAAACAACACATGAACAATAGGTTCATGCCGGAAGGGTGTTTAATAACAGTCTTTTAACAATTCATAAATTAATCTCATTGTTTTTTTATGATTTTGACAAAACAACAGGACACATTTGACTATTCCAACAAGAGTGTAACAATTTCTGTAAAAATACTAAATTTTCGAAATTGTTTTGTTCAAGATAGATATGTCCACACAAAAACATCCCAAAGATATTTCAACTAAATATTTGTACTTGACATACCTTTAATAGTTTAGTTTAGTTCAGTTTATTAAGAAAACTCAGCCGCAGATTACTGCGTAACAGGATTAAATGCATATAAATATATAAATTGTGCAAAGATTGGTTGCGATGTTTTTTCGTGCGATTTATATTAAAATGTCGTGTCAAATCAAGAAATTTCGAAGCACTTTCACAATAAAAGCAATTTCATTGTTCCATGTGACAATTGAACAACAAATTAAACTAATAAAACTGTTGGAATTCTTTTCATACGCATTTTTCAATACAACGATATATAATATAAATGTTAGACCCTTTTCATTTTCAGCCAAATTCTTGGGACTAAAAATGGGGCTTAACGACAATTGTTCTTTCATTGTAGACATATTTGACAATTGGGCTAGTGAATACCCTCGGGGCCCAATGTTCAAACACCACAGGAATCACCCAGTGGTTTCAAAATACAAAATTACCAATGTTGAATAAATATGGAATTTTGGTATGTTATATGTACATTTCATGGATTAACCTCTCATCAGTAGAGTTATAACCGAAACAGATCAAGTCAAGAATCGAAACATAGGAAAAGAACCACTCAAATCCAAACAAATCGATAGGGAAGCATAATCCGGCGACAGGGACAATTATAAAGTGTGTTACTTTATTGCGATAATTTAACGTTATAAACCGTCAAAATAAGTCGCTTTTACGGTCGTATTCAGTACATTTGATAAGAGAACATTTCTTACGTATTTAGATAGAAGTCTAGCCACACGTCCAACTAGAACAGTAGCTTTACCAACACACTTTTCCAAGTCTTTCGTCAAAGTATCATAATGAAATAATGAATAGTTATGATCCGAAGAACTGCTCCTAGATATTAATAGATTACTGTTTCCTCCACATATATGACTGTTTGATTTAACTATTATCAGGTGTTGAAGAAAAGTACCTGAAAAATAAAATAAATTTTTACTAACAATACCATCCGCTTTATATAGAATTAACATAAAATGCAATAAAATAATATTCCTTCCAACTTGTAAATACAGTATAAATTTAAGTATCACCACTGTCTTTAGTCTTAGAGCATTTAATTTTCCAAGGAGAAGCACGATGTTTTATATTTTTTGATAAGGCCATTTGACATTCAAACGTTGAAATCCGGCTGCGTAGCTTGCACAGTTGAAAAATTAGAACTCAAGACTTTCATGACAGTAAAGATAGGATTTGTGACAGTTTGACACTTTCATGATCAGATATTTTTTATTTGAAAATTATTGCTTAAAATGTGGGTTGTCCTTTTTCACCTGAAGTAACACAATTTAACCCGAAAGGAAGGCATAGTTATGCCATGAAAGTTAACATCCGTATTCAAATTCAAAACTACTCATTTGGACATATCTAATACATCAACATCACGCCTACTCTATCAATAATGGGTTTTACAAAAAATAATTATGTATCTTGCCGGTCATCTTGTCAAACGTTTTATCCTTTTTAAGATTTTATATAATTTTTTTAAATATAGAAACTAGAGAAATTGTGAACAAACGCAACTGCGACACGCCAATTTTATAAAAAGAAAAAGCTTTTACAACAATGCATATGAATGGTCTTAAAGACCACATATACTAATTACGGCGCAATCAGAATGATTAGTCAGACGTGTGTTCCCACAAGGAAAATGGTTACATTAGGAGGTTTTTTGCCTATCATTCACTTGAGAGGTCAGTAGGCGGCCAGTCACCAGGCTAAGTTTTCCTTCCCTAACCAACCCGTAATTTTTCCATTGTAAGTCTCAAAGCCCCCCCCCCCCCCCGCTTACCGGTCCCCTGCTTACAGTCTACATAGTGAATCATTCTTAGTCCGCTTGTTCCCGACCTGAAAATGGTTGAAATATTGCCCCTGGACGTTAAGCAGCAATCAAACAATTACATCAATTCGCGAGGAGACAAACTGTGATGTTCTATATTACAGGTAAGGGTTGACAACTAGCCGAGACACACGGATGGATAACTAGTTCATTGTGGAGAACGATTCCCATTCCATTTTCTTATATCCTTGTAAAGGTATTTTGTATGACAACTACAAAAAAATCCAGTTTTTCGCGTGCGTCACAGCATATCTACAGCATTCGTCACAGAATTAGTCCTTTCCATTACTTCATTTAAAATGACTGACGTTTATAATCTTCATCACCAAAATATGGGAAAAATTAAAGCAGTAAAAATTTTTTATTAATATTTCTTTGATACAACAGAAAGGGGTACTACCTTAGCAAAGTCATGATATAGCATTGTAAGAGGATAACAGTAGGATGGTGGGACGTTTATGGAAATCAGATGAACAGGGTTACTATTCAAATCTAAGAATGCATAGAAAGAGATAACATGATGTACCATCCTAGAAGAAGTAATAACTGTTTTTGACAGCTACTTCAAAATGTCTTTGACAGCTGGTTCATAATACAAACAAGTCCCCTTGGGCATGTAAGCTAAGCAAGTCTTGTCGGATTTAGTGTAAATATCATTAACAGTTCACGACTCAAGAAAACCATGTATATCATACTGACAGTATTATACTTCCTTGATGGTACAATTGCAAAAATTTAGTAAATATTTTCACTAATTTTTGGTGACGGAATGCTGGATTTACTATTTGCTTAATTCATTAAAATCTTGGACTAAAACATCGCTATATACATTTGGTGATGTATTTTTGTCAGATTTCCATATTTCTCATTTTTTAATTTATGGTCTACCTGTACCAATGTAGTTAGATACTAAAACCAGTCAACATTAAATTACAGCATTAATCAATTGCTAAAAGCAGGATATCACATTAAAAATTTATTGAAAATGTCTTCTTCGTTAACGTAGCTTGAGTTTTCAGAATATCTTAAATGACTGTCTATCTGTTAAATTATTCCTTGTTGAGTGTCTTATTGTATTGAGCTTTTGGGATGAAATCGCTGGTAAGTTGGTAGCTTTCGTACATGTCTTCAATTACTTTGCTAGACATTAAACCACATTGTAGCAAATTATTAATATTGAATGTTATGTAATATTCTTTTTGTCACGATGTATCTTCTAATCAATTTTTTGATGAAACATGGACTTTGAAAAGCAGACATTTGAAATTAAAAAAGCTTTAAAATGTATTTACCTCTATTGCCTTTACGCTGCAGGAACAAATGGGTACATTACTCTTAATAATTAATATGATTGGTATATATTTTTGGTTCACGTTTAAGGAAAATGAATATAAGAAAGAAAATGGGACTTCTTTATCGTCGAATATCGGTAGTTATTGACTAATATAATGAAAGACCGTTACATCTTGGTACAAATTTTATACGATTTAAAGTGTTTGTTGGTGATTGTGTTCGGTTAGGTGTTTGTTTCCAAAGTTACGACTGTTACCACTTAGATAACACAAAAAGTATTACCAGTTAGATAACACAAAAACATGAAATCGCTGACATCATGACTATGCATGCCCTAACTGATGCAAAAAAGATAATACTCAATAAAATATCCCAATAAATTTCAAAGGATAGCAAAAAAATGAACAATATTTTAACCGAGTCGACCACAAAAACAGTATTAAGAAAAATTGTGATTTTATTACGATTCAATTATTATGTTTTTTTTTATTTCGTTGTATTTGGTGACTAGTAACTAGCATTTCTCATAAATATTTTACGATAGAAACAGAGAGATTTTTGTTATTTTGTCAATGAAAATAATGATATAGTACTATACCTTGGTTTAGAAAAAGGAAATATGGAATGCTCTATTATGAGACAGACATCCTAAACTTTTAACCACAAACATCCCTAAATCCGTAAAGCAGAGACACAAGTCCATACCTAACCTACCTGCTATGGTTCTGGCAAAAACTTACACAAAAAGAAAATAAAACCGGACAATCTGATTACAATGGTCATGCCATAATCAAGTACAATGTATTGTAGGAGAGCTATCACACTTACATATTAAATGTAGAAAACAGATGCCCTTTATTGACATCACGCGTAGCAAATTTGTTTCTGATGTGTACTATTTCAATCTTTTTATACTGTAGAAAGGCCTTTTGAATACACTTCTATTTTTACCACATCCTTTTCTAAAATCCATCAGCAAAAATTAAAGAGCTTTTAATTGGTCTTGAGATATACGTACGTACAAACAACAACAATATAAAAATACACACAAAAAAATAGCTCAGTATGGAGAGTTTGGGACTGTTCCTGCTTCTTTTATTGGTTTGCTCTCAAACTGTACATTAATTAAGTTAAAAACATAACCAGCTCTATCTTTTCAATGGCACTCCCTTTTATGCATCGATAAAATATTTGGAATAATAAAAACAAAAAAAGAAATAAGGTATTCGTTATGTTTGCAATGTGAACAATATCATATTTTGATAATAACCACATAGACATTGTTATAAATGTGAGCTGAAAACAATGAAAAACAACATTGAATAAATTAACGTGAATTGAAGTATGCTGCAGATTATAACCAATGCATGGACAGCTTTCTCAAAAATAACAATAATAATAATTCAAAGGAAATTTATAAAAAAATTACACACTATAGGATCCTGGTCGCCATAAAATCATTGTTGGATAGCTGTACCATAAACAATTTTAGGGTCAAATTATCCTTAAAATTAGAGCAAAACATTGATATTCCACCATAATTTTCGACCGTCATACATTTTTAGTACTTGACAAATTATTCATCTTGTTAACATTGTTATTCTTATATGTAAAGGATGCCAAAAATAATCAGAAATTGAACATTTTTATCATAAGCTATGCATAAAATATGGAAAAATCGAGACAAATTTACGTTTTTTTGTGCCTTTTAATTATGAAAAACAAATCTTTGAACATATTATGTTTAATGGAATAAAATGGATTTGCGTTGTTACAATGTACATATTGAAATTCGTCGTAATCCAAAAGATATCGCAGAAAATGTTACTGTACCCGAACATTCGTTTTGAGAGTTTTTACCTAGTGTCAGTGAGAAGGTAATTTGTCACTGTACGCAATTTTAGTGTTGATGTATACATGAGACTATACTAGTCTCTGGTTCAAGAATGCTCAAAAAGGTCAAATTTTACAAAATATCATCACGCCTGTGGATCCTCATAAAAACCAATTTATGTCACCAACTCCAATAATTTTGGATTTTTTTCTTTCTTACATATTTTTTCATTTCAAACTTAAAACTGATGCATTGAGATTGTTTAAAACAGTTTTATTGAAAATTTAAGAAGGGCCTTGCTATTATTTTAATTACAACGCTGTTTTTAAATTTTTAGATTTTTTTGTTGACCCACTTCTTACATCGCCAACAACACATGTAAAGTGACCCACTGGTAGGACGCGGCCATGAAAATTATTGAGGTAGGACATGGCCATGAAAATTACTTCACAGTGGACCGGTGTACTATTCGGCAACGTGGTTATTATGTTCATCTGAAGGTATTGTTCAAAATGGCCACTAAACTTTGTAGTGTTTTATACTGAGTACAGCAATAAATATTCAGTTTCTGTAATTTTAATTGATAGCTGCAACTAGATACGATATATTTAAAATCATTTCTACTGTTAAATATCAATTCCCTGACATGCGTGTTGCATTTTTTCTTTGGTACCCGATTGTATGTAAACAAGTTAATCCACAAGATTTTCTTGACATTTGGAATGGTAACAACCAACGTCGTGGCCAAAGAAATCGTGGGCGATATCAGCGGGGAAGACCCTTCAGGGGTAGGAAATAGGTCTCCTGCGGATTTTGGAATACCAACGGCTGGCCTCGTGATCACGATAGTGATAAATTTGACTTTTTGGTGTCTTGTATTAAACATTATAATCTGCATGTAGTAGGAATAGCGGAAACTCATTTAATCGGAAATCAAGTGGTTGGCGTTGAAGGATACCAGTAGTTTGGACTGAATCGTAGACAAATACACGTTCGTGCAAAGACTGTATCTGGTGTTGTCGGACTTTTAGTAAGAAATGATTTTACTGAACAGTTTAACGTTAGAGTAGTTGACGATACAATGGATGGAATCTTGTGGGTTGAATTTGAGGACAAAACATGCAACCGTGTTGCATTTTATGTATGCGTGATCTACTTGCCACCAGAAAACTCGACCAGAGCGGTAAATGTTCATGAATTTTTAGATACATTAATGACTCAAGTTTATACTATTCCGCATGGCAACCCATTCTTTTTATGCGGTGATTGGAATAGCAGATGTTCCGATTTTGTAGACTTCATACCATCTATTTGCTCCCTGAAAGACAAACTGTAGATTACCAGTATAACATGTACGGGAAGCTATTTACGGATTTCCTAGTGGATATAAACTGTTGCATCCTTAACGGAAGAAATACTGAATATAACGATTTTACTTATATCTCCACGCGTGGAAGCAGTGTGGTCGATTATTGCGTAGTTCCATACGAAACACTAAATTGCTATGAAAAGTTTCATGTGCATAGAACAAGTTCGATGATTGAGGAAACCGGAAACATAGGAAGGTATGACCAGTCACGAATTATGCCGGATCATTCTCTTCTTACATGGAATTTTGTCTTGAATTCTAATTATGAATACAAAGGTGTCGAAAATCCGATACAAAAGGAATTTATTAAGTATGATGTGCAAAATATTCCGTATGATTGGCTTAAGTCTGAAAGTGCAGTGTCTGAAATTAACCGAGTAATTAGTAGTTTAGAAAATTCAGCTGCATCTCAATGTAATATTAATTCTATGTATAATGAATTCGTTGATATTATTAAAGCGGAGATGTGTAGTAAATTATCATATAAAAAAGTGGTGTTACAAAATGGATATAGGAATAAAAAGCGAAAATGTAAGAAACCGTGGTGGAATAATATTCTCCCTCAAATGTGGAATGATGTTTGTAAATTTGAAAGTATGTGGCTTAAAAGCAAAGTGCGCAGTGAAAAATCGGATTTTCGCCAACAATATATTCATAAAAGAAAATGTTTTGATAGAGAAGTGCAAAAATCTAAACGTCAGTATTGGTTTAAAGTTCAAGATGAGCTTAATAGTGTATGCGATAATTCTAAAGAATTTTGGAAGAGAATTGGCAAGATAGGCATAGGGAACGAGCGTCAAAAGGGTATACCTATGGAAGTTATTTCATCTGATGGGTCTATTTCTTGTGATAAAAATGTTGTATTAAATAAATGGAAAGATGATTTTTCAAATATGTTTAATAGAAATTGTGATAAATATAATGTTAATACAAATAATAATCACATTATTGACGAATTTCTTGATTCTCAAATACTTGTGGAAGAGGTTATAAATGTTGTTAAATTGTCAAAAAATGGTAAAGCACCGGGCGTAGACGATATTCCTGTGGAACTGTATAAAAATGAAACTGCATTATATGCTCTTACACGGATGTTTAACATTTGTTTTAACTCTGGTATAATACCTGATATATGGTCAAAAGGTATTATTACCCCGATACCAAAGAGCTCCACGTCCGACCCAAGAGACCCTTTATCATACAGAGGAATAACTTTAGCACCAGTCTCGTATAAACTTTACTGTGGGGTACTAAATGCTCGTTTGAATATAAAACTTGACGATTCTGATGTATTGCATGATGAACAAAATGGGTTTCGCAAGGAACGTAGTACAATAGACCATTTAAGTTCTTTAACCACTATAATTGAGACGAGAAAACTGAAAAAAATGTCAACCTTTGTAGCATTTGTTGATTTTAAAAAGGCATATGATTGGATAAATAGAAACTTATTATTTAAAAAATTAGAATCTATAGGTCTTAGTACAAAAATGTTAAATGCTATTTTTTCTTTATATAACAAAGTTCAGTCTTGTGTAAGAATAAATGGAAATTTAACAGAATGGTTTGATGTAAATTGTGGTTTGAAACAAGGATGTATATTATCTCCTATTTTATTTAATATATATATAAATGATTTGATTGATGAGGTAAAAAATCAAAAAGTATATATGAAATAAAATATTCCTTATTATAGCATTAAAACATTTTATTTTTTCACCCTGTATTCTACTATTTTACATTGAAAACTCAAAGAAAAATCCACATCTGTTTTGTTAAAAAGATGGCAAACACTCATACAAATTTTTGGTTCTAAAGAGGGGACAAACCTTATTTTGTTATCAACCATTTTGATTCTAAAAAAAGTATTCTGAAGATGATATTTTCGGAATATTAGATATCTTGATTGACAACATTTTTTAATTGTTTGGCGGACTTGTGTTTCAACAGACTGTATTGCAATGAGGCCCAACTGTGTACCCTTTTTCGCCTTCAATCGTATGAAGCTGACTTCATACAGAGCCAACTGTGGATCTGAGTAAAAAGGAAAAGTTCGCAAAATCTTTTGCTTTCACGTTCCGCGTTTATAGATGATATTTTTTACTGAATAACTTAAAATTTGCCGTCTGCATCTATCTTATTTATCTTGAAATCAAAGATACTACAGAAACAGAAAAGTCTGCTTCATACTTAGACTTTTACCTAGAAATTGGCAGTTAGGGTGGGTTAAGAACAAAATTTTACGGCAAGAGAGATGACTTTGATTTTCTCATTGAAAACTTTCAGTTCATGCCTAGCAACAATACAGCCGCACCTGCATACCGAGTGCATATTTTTCAGTTAATACGCTACACCAGGGCTTGTGCCTCCTATCAAGATTTTATTGATAGAGGGTTGCAGCTGACTAGAAAGCTACTGAGCCAAGGGTTTCTAAGGGAAAGATT
>JAULBM010197094.1:0-17441 GCA_032357055.1 Geukensia granosissima
AATGATTCATAAAGTCACACAATCAGACTAGAGAGTACCTTACATTTAATTACCTGAATAACAATATATACATGTATAGCAATCACAAATATGAAAAATGAAGATACATCTCTAATGACTGCTTGCAGTTACTGGCAGCAAGCTCAGGGTGAGATTCCTGAACTGGAGATATCATCAAACACAATATGTCTGAAGATTTAATAATATGTTGTCAATAAATTTGAAGAAAGACAAGATGGATGCAATGCAAAAGTCGTTTAATATTTGTGTTAAAAAGTTTACTAATATCCGTTCCAACAAAAACAGTTTTAATGTCATGACAACAACGTCGAACTTGTTCCCTTTGAGGATAAGTTTGTTTAACGGAACAGTGAGACTCTATGGATTAATGTTCAATTTATATGCTTTATTTGAATTGTTTCCATGGAATGTAGAATGTGATATCACTTTTCGTATAAAAACTCTACATCGGCAACCGTATTTTTTGTTTTAATTTTTTGTAAAAGTCTTGGGATTCTGTATCCTTGCTGCAAAAGTTTACCAGTAAGATAGAAGTTGTGATCATTTAAGTCAGAAACTTGAAGCGAACACGGGAAAACCGAACTAGTTTTGAAATAAAAACCCATAAAAGATAGCGAGAGACACGTCCTCATCATGAAGCGGAAAGTCAACTATAGGAAAACGAAATAATCCAATTTATCATAAATTGTTGTGCATTATTATTATTATTTTGTATGGTACAAACCCAGGCGCGAACTCACGCCGTATAGGTGATAGGATACAGTGATCTAGGAAACCAGTACATTTACACTGGAAGAACTTTCTTATTGTCAGATGCAGCCTTCAACTGGGTGGTAATATTCAGATGTTCATTAACGATCTGTTGTTCTGTCGGGTATGCACGTATTTTTAGCTTGGAAATTGTTGGAACTATGAATTTCAATGCGGAGAACCTCTATATAATATTTGCAACAGATAACTACAATATTATTAGCTGCGCTGCGTTATCTGCAGAAATAAAAACCGTTTTATGAGGTTCTTTATTTTTTTCGTTTTAACCTGGAAACACCATGCGATATACTTGTATCTTTCCAGAGCATTTCATAATGTTTTATACGAATATCTACTATATTCATGATTTTATTCATGTAATTGTCAAGGCTTTTATTACAAGATTTATCCAAAATTTCTTTTTTTTAATCCATTTGTAGAGATTTTTCGATTACATCACGATATTCGGCCCAATAAATTTTGGCTGCATTTACTGTCCCCTTTAAAGGAAGACAATAACCTCTAGGTCTATGACGATTTTAAAGCTTTTAATAGTAATATGACCATAGAGTTCATATTTGCATTTGGAATAAGACAGTCACATGAATCTGAACAGTTATTGATAATTTCTGAATCTTAAATGACATACGTATGGTTAAAAATTACCTTTCGTAGTGGTTTGTACATGTAAGAGAGGATAGGAAGTTCGATGTTCTCATAAGTTGAAATATGTTTTGTGACTTAAGGATGTCTAAATATGTATGGGAAATAATGTATGGGAGTAGAATGCAGAGATGATAAGTACTGCTTCATACAAAAAATGCAATGAGATATTGTGTCATATTCTTTCCAAATAGAAACTAATATTGTTTATTTGGGTGGATTCTTCTCGACAATTCGTATGCTAATCTGTTCTTGATCTGTATATGACTGAATTTTGCCCACTGGACTTGAGCAGCAATCAGTAAATTAACAATTTGCTTGCCCTGTTATATTTTATTAAAGCTGTCTTGATTTGTACAGAATTGACGTTGGTTCCTTAATATATACTTAGTTTGATTAGTTATTAAGACAGTCGGAAACTACGACAACAGACGTGATCACTATATTACTGAAGATCAAAGGCTTAAAAGTTTTCTGATATCCCATGAAGAGACATGGTATTCTAATTTATAAATCCAATAATTGTTTTTTGCATATCGATGATAATCTTTCATTCAATAGAATGAAAAAGGAAAAGAATATGAAGATGGGGTAATTTAGACAGAGAACGAATGTAGGTCTCCACGAGTGGTTGCTAGTTATAGAAAAAATCACTTTGAGAATAAACTGCCGTTGTTGTAACCGATAAGTTAAAAATGATGGTTTTTAACTCGTTACCAGGGACCTCGCCTTTTTGTAATTTATACAATGCTTAACATAAAATGAATAAATACTTCTTTGTTTCACTTCTTGAAATAATAAAAACCCACATTTTGCACCCTAATCTATTGAAAAAATGATGAATAAATATTTGTTATGAAATTTTCAACTACCTGTCTTTATAAGCGAGGGATTCGAGCTCTTTATGGTATAAATGTGATAAAAATAAATAATTCAATCACACTATGATGATGCCAGAAAACGTTCGTCAATATGGTGGAATCTCGCGAGATTACAAACAAAATAAACAACGTTGTCGGAATGGACAAGACAGTGATGCGCACGGCTTAATTTCTACTACTTTGCTCGCTTTCTTAAGGTTGCACCTTTCTCATATTATTTTTATATTGACATTTACACAACCCTTGTTCATATTTGTTCTCCATTTTTGTCACATGAGATTAGGTCGATTGTCGCGTTTTGTCGTGCATTTTACAGCTTCCGTTATGGTAAGGACTTGGTTCATCGTTGAAGGCCGTAATGGGGCCTGTAGAAGTTTATATTCTACTGTCATTTGGTGGATGGCTGTCTCATGGACAATAATGCCACATGTCCTATTTTTATATGTCACAGCCTAACTTAGTTTATTATAGCACCTTATGGAAAATTTACTTCTTGTGTGAAACTACTGAGACTTTTTTAAAATCAAACTGTGACGGAATGGTCCTTAGTCGATCCTCTACCAATTCCTGCAACCAAGCTTTGGTGGTAATGTCCTGTCCTTAGATGGTCCTCTACCAAAATTGCATCCGGCATTCCCGGCAGCCAACCAAGATGGCCACAACAGCCGAACTTATTTTAACATAGGAACTTGTAAGAAATTCACTTGAAAATCTGCTTGTCTGAAATACTGAGCCGATTGCAATCAAACTTTGGTGCAATTTTCCTCAAATGGTCCTCTACCAAAATTGTGTCTGGCATCTCCACCCACTAAGATGGTCACTACAGCTGAACTTAGTTTAAAAAAGGACCTTATTGGTAATTTACTTGAAAATGACTACTAAACCAATTGCGTCCAAACTTTGGTGGAATGGTCCTTTGGTGGTCTTCTACCAAAATTGTGTCAAGCATTCTACCCCTCAACCTGCAACCAATATTTCTAGAAAAAGGGGGTATATATTTTCTTGTCTGAAACAACGGAGTCAACTGTTACCAAACTTTGATTGAATGGTCCCTAGATGGTATTATACCAAAATAATGTCCAGCAGTCGGGTCCGCCAACCAAGATTGCCGCGAAGTCAGACTTAGTGTAACATAGGACCCTATGGGAAAGTTTGTTCTTCACACCTGCCTACCAATTATGTTTGCTACCACAGCCAAATTGAAAAAAAAGGCTGTAAGGGAAATTCTCTTTGGAATATTTCATGCAAAAGAACTCAGCCAGTTGTTCCCTACCACAATGTTGGATGACTTTCTTTCCTGGCAAGGAGCAGTGACAAGTCGATACAGGCTCCTGAGGCCTCTGGTTACAGAATTTTAAAGGATTTGTCTATTAATGTACAAAACGATGTTTCTTGGGTTCTATTGAGCCTTACTTTTATTCAAGGCAAACAGCAATTCGTAATATGATAATAAAACGAGATACCTGATCAAATAAATACACTCTCAGACAAAACAAACATGCATGTTCTATCTGCTCAACTGCAAATATAGAAAGAATCCGAATCAATCGCTTTTTAGTTTACTTATGAACATTGTAATGACTGATTCAATGACTACTCACTCTAACGTAATTTTATATCCTGGAACACCGAGCATAATAATTTAAAACAATAAGTGATGCTCGGGATTCGGCATATTATGATATCACCAATCAATAAATACTCTAATAAATAAAGAAAAATACTTTTGAAATATTTTATTGGCTATTGATATCATGATATAAAAAAGAATTCGAAGATACCAAAGGGGCAAACAGAAATCGTTAAGTCGGAAGACAGACAAGACCATGGCAAACAAAATGAAACGAAGGACAAGCATAAAACACACAACACTTCACTGAAAACTAAATCTGGAGTTACACGAACCCTACAAAAACAAGGGTGTGTTCAGGTGCTCCGGAAGGGTAAGCAACTCTTGCTCCACTAGTGGCACCCGTCGTGTTACTCAGTAGTCAAAGCCGGTGTAGATAGAAGTTATGTTGACTGTTATTGCATTAGAATAGTTTTACTTTTCCTCTTTTGGGAGTTTTTCAACTTGCTTTACTTTGTCGATCTCCATTCATTGATTAAAGCCAGAAACTAACTTTAATTGTTATGAGGGTTAAGGTTGATTACTGTCTTGTTGACAGCCATACCACAACTACTGTTTATGTATGATATCAAAGCAGTTTAATTTACCTTTATTTATTTGGTTTCACCTGCAAATTTTGTTGAGTATAACTCATTAGTAGCACCGACCGAGTGGACAAATTTTTAAAAGCTTTATATCTCTGAAACTAATTGACCCAGATAAAACATGTGTAAAGCATAAAGTTCATGATATGAACTTGCCAGCCAGTCATATGTGTTTGAATTTGACCTTAATCTTACTGCTTCTTTGTAAAAATTAGCAATATGAGGCCCATTTCTCTATAACTGTTATATCCAGTCCCACAGTAATTGATATAAATTATATCTTGATGGGCTTTATGTCATCTTATCTAAAACCCAGGATGTTATAGAACTGGGACTAACAAAACACAATGCCGGTGCAATTTTAGTCCCAGTATAGAAACAGGAGATGTGGTATTATGCTTCAATGAGACCGCCTTTCAAAAAGTGTAAAACACAAACTCATACAGGTTGCCTTAGGGCCTTCAATAACGGACATATGTCCACATCCTATGACAGCTGTAAAAGGCCCAAAGATAAATGTGATGATATTCAAATATAAAAACTATCGGCGGGCCAAATAAACAAACAACGCAAAACAAGTAACAGTTAATCACAAAAGGAACGACATATCCACTGGATCACAGGTTCCTGGCTTGGGACAGGCATATAAAGTATGTGGCGGGGTTAAACATATTTGTGATTTAAGTCAACCCCCTAACCTGGTACAAAAACAGCTTAGTTTAATACAAAGCTTATATATATGGAAAATAATGTCTGGGATTAAAATTGTGCAGTGAAACAGCGCTGCTCTACCTGAAATAAAGCTCGCCGTTTTCATGCGAAGTCTGAGTTTTCAACTGTAGGCAGGGACCCACATAAAAATGAAATTTGATACTCAATTTTTAAAATTTCCCGCCGCTTAAAGGCGCGAAAGGGCGATAATTCATCACAGGAGTTTAAGTTTTCAAACTTGAATTCAAAATATAGTTCGTCTATTTTCACATAATAAAATGAATAAAACTGATAATTTCTCAATTTTTACATGAAGTTTATAGGCTGTCATTAGTCAAAAAAGACACAAATTGCACAATTTTTCGGCCAATTATAACCGGAAATGGTATCGAAGACTTGCACCTGCGCGAAAAATCTTTGGCAACGCTTACAAACAAGTATCAACGGAGCAAGTTTCAATTTGATTTTATTGACATAAATGTGAAAGGAATAAGAATGTTAATGCAATCATAAAATGGACATGAAGGATTGTAAGAAAGCTATTAAGAGAGATTAAGAAACCTGTAAAGTAAACGACAAAAATATAAAAGTAAGTTCATTTCGTCTGTTTCCAGACGTTCTGCGGAGACCGGGAATGGAATATAATTTACCGTTAAGCACATGTAATTATGACGCGTTTAATCGGATTATATGGTTTGAATTTTTGGTAAATACAAAAAGAAAAACATTGCTTATCAACAAATTAAACAGAGTTAATTTATGACAGATGTCAAAACAGCAGGTGCCCGTTTATTTTTAGATTTGATTTTACTTGAACGGGGATTGTCAATCTAAAATGTAGACGTTGGTCTCTGGTCCCTTAAGCTCCTACAGTACTTTGTCCTTGGGTATTTATAATGTTACCATTGACACACCACAAAAACCCATAGCTTGGGGAATAAATACTTAAGGGGACCTAAGATCTAATAGGTAAAATTTAAGTAAAGATTATGGTTTAGGCCCGGGTTTAGGGATAGGTTTTGGTAACAACAATGTGCGTTCTAGGGCTGGGTCTTGTCTGAATTTTTTAAATGTAAAGTTGAGGTAATGACAGAAAGGGTAATGTCATGATTATGCTGTCATCAAAAGGAATTTGCTGCAACACATGTAAAATGTTTTTTAAATTGTTTTTTTCAATTTGGAATGTTGCAATCTGATATTAACTCCTTTATACACCTTCAACATAGACCATTTAAAAAAAAACACCAAAACTTACATGGACCTTGAGTAAGGTATCCGCTGGTCTTTCAGAAATCCATAATATATAGAAGATTGCTTTATATGCCATATCTTATTGTATTTAAGTCAGACATAACTAGCTGTCTTTAAACTGGCTATATACAAGTCTGTGTGAGTTTGCAATCACACCAGTGTTTTCCATTGCCATACCAAAAAAAGAATTGGTTGTATAGACACACCGTAATATTTTTACACAGTCTTTTAAGTAAAATATACTGATATTTTTGTCTAGAATATGACAAGCAAAATAAGGATGTAAGAATTTTTTTTGCATTGACATCATTCGTCAGTTCATGTACTATGACTTAAAAAAAATAAAATGTTTTGAAAATCTAATGCTCCTGGATTGACTTCCTGTATCACCATCAAGTAAGGTCTTGTATATTTCTAGCAAGAACAATTTAACCAAATTCCAACTTTGATATTATAAAAAGGGATTTGAAATAAATGCAGGAAAGACGGCAATCCATTCCTTATTGAAAATCTGCAAAGCTCTTTTCTGGATTAAACTGCATCTGGTACGCTAGAGGCCAAACCATTAGAACTCCAAATCGGAGCTATAACACACACACAAACTTCTACGTGCATAAATTGTCAATGTAATTTGATAAGATCTACATATAACGTGTGTGTCACTGTGATAATTATATATAAATTCTTTGAAGCAAAAATATCCATTCATATTGATCTGGTTATATTATGGCAAACAGAAATGGCAAATTACTTTTTGCAAGAATTACTTGTGTGTATATTGTACCTTCATGCATTTCAGATGTCTTGCACCCTGTATAACTTTAGAACTTAATTTATTTTTACAGCTTGACAAGTATGCAGCAGCCATTTACCAATTCAGAAGCTGTGAAGAGATGTTTAACCATTCCAAATGCCCCTATACCAGGGGTTCCAAGCTATGAACCTAGACCACCTTATGGCACAGGAAGTGGAAAAACAGTCAGAACTAGACCTTATTCAGGTTCATTTAATTTTCCATACGCACTCTCTAGCAACTTTAAAGAAATCAGGAATGATAAGCTATGTTTTGTTTCCCATGAAAACTAGAGATCATACATAATTATATAGAAAAAGAAGATGTGATATCCGATTGTCTACAAGACAGCCATTAAAAATCTAGCTCAACAGTAACATGTTTATGTAATACAAAGCAGAGTCCATTCTTTCATTTTACATTAATTGATATTTGCTGCTGAACATTCCTCTATTAACTCGAACTGAAAAAATAATTTTTTTTGGAAAGGCCACATTAATAAGAACCAAACAACTTGAGCAAAGGAGTAGGATAATATAATATATGAAATCTGGACATTTGAGTCATTATCTATTCTTATATGGAAAGTATTTTGAAAAAAAACCTACTTACTCAGCCTTTTATATCAATTAATCTGGACCTTCTGGTTCAGTGAGGAAATAGAAGCTACAGTACAAACAATAAAAAAATATAGAATTTTAAATTAATCTTTGAGCCACCTACTGACCTTGAACTTATTATTTACAGAAGATTTTTATCAGTGCTCTATAGCTTTTTGTTAATTTATATATAGCAAAGATATTAATTATTAATTATCTGATATGAGTATATACTTGATTACGATATCACATGTGCTTAAAGAATCAAATCAAATATTGTGCAATCTGATGTAAAATACCTAATAAGACTCATAATGATGCTTAAGGAGGATAGAAAACTATTTAATAATTAATCCACTTGTTTCTAGTGTAAATATTATAAAATCAATTCCTTGCCGTTCATGTCTTTACTCCATCACAACTTGACATATTTAAGTTGTATTGATTTTATCCCTAACATCATCAATGGAAAGTGTTATTTTATGCCTGATCTAATGAATAAGGATGTCAGTTTTATGTTTACCTGTAAATTACCTGTGGCTACAATAAAATTGCAATTTATAGACCTGATTCTGTCATTAGAATTTTTTACTAGGAAATCAGAATGTTTGTCATAATGGTTCCGACAATGAATCTTTTCAAACATGTTAAAGATATTTTATTGCCGCTGTACAAGCATGACAAGTACAAAAGGTTCATAGACTTTAGACTAATTTTATTTTAATAAGTATTGAGGGTTGGGATTGCACTTTAAATAACACATTTAAATGAAATTCTTACAAATGTCAGAGATTATTCAACTATATATTGAACATGTTATTAAGACTGAGAATAAGTCCTATACTGGTCCATAGCTGCTTCAGATATTTAAGTATTTCTTTTTGTTGGTCGATATCAAATTTTGAAATTAAAAAAGAAATTGTATAATAAAAATCAAAGCTTAAACAGAAATTTGAAAACAGAAAAAAAACTCAAATATTGTCTTCTTATACTCATAGAAACTTATTGTTGAAAATATTAAAATTATTATAATTATAATTATATAAATATATATACAAAACAATACAAAAGACAAGCTTCAGTACATATTTGTAAAACACTACCCTGAAAACTAACACTGGAGTAACCCTATACAAACATGGGAGTGCTCAAAAAGGGTAAACAGCTCATGCTCCACTTATGGCACAAGGTACATTTGCTGACCAAAATAATTTATGAATTCTTTAATTTTTTTTTCTTACAATGCCTTCATCAGATTTGGCATACAGTATTTCTCATATTAAGTGCCCCTCATCTAATTTCGTCTGAAATTGTAACACCTTTCAAAGTCCCATATGACAAAGCTTTATGAGATCAAAGAAAATAAAAGCCGGAGGAAAAATGGTTTTCTGGGCGCTTAATAGGAGAAATACAGTATCATTGTTCTAATGAGCTACATGTAGATATTGTATATATCCCTTTAGTGCATGCCGATAACAATAATTAATGACATCAAAATAAGAACAAAGCAGCTCCGCATAAGTTTCTTGTTTCATTAATGTTGTTTCTCCTTATTTATAAATTTTTTGAGTGCATGAGCATGATGAATGAACTTAACCAAATAACTAAGATACATGAAGAAAATATGTGATAAACAATATTTGTTTTCAGCACCATCCCGTAGGGTGATTACAACAGGAAATCATGCAGAACCATGGCGATCCCCAGCCTACAGAGAACCACAGATTCCGATACCTCAACATTACATGACAAAATTGGCAGACAATGCTTCCCCTAATGCTCCCTATGCAGGTCAGTGTTAGAACAAAACCTATATTGAAAACTAATTTCTCTTTCATTTGAACATATTGAAGATTATGTTATCTTCCATAGTTGTAAGAAATTCTGTGTTTTCTGAGGAGATTGCGTTTACAAAAATCAGTGTATTAAACTGGGTTTTAAATCATTGATGACAATTATGAGCACCCTGTCTTTATAGGACATGTACAGGGAATAAGTTGTTTTGGGAGACCACCTGACAAAGAAGAACTCTGTTAAATACTTAAAAGAAAGATAATGGAATAAATATATGCCAGAAGGACATGATCTCCACATCCCACACAGGTCCATAACAAATATTCAAAGGCCAAATTCAATTGTGTAAAGTGTTTTTCTGTTTTTACCCTCATCAGTATTTCTAAAATTTTACATTCATGGACCAAGATATAGAAATCTTTAAAGTTTTAAAGACTATTAGATTGAAATTAAAGATTTGGGATTATGAATGAGATATTTTCCATGTCTTCTATAAATAGTTAAAATTAAATTTTCCTCAGTAGAAAAATCTTTTATTTCTTAAACTATTGGCAAATTTTCACAGATCTTTAATACACACAATTGTATACCTACATGTATTTCTTCTATTAAATATACCTACATTTCCTACATTGTACAAACTATCTGTACAGGTTTTTTTTAGATATGATGATAATAATTTATTTCCTTTCTTTGATCCAATCAAAATTAAAGCCTGAGAAGGTCAAGAGGTCAGTGGTTTTATTACTATTTGTTAGTACATAAAAATTGTATGGATGATAGTTTGTTGTTTACATGCCCATAGCCAGAAATTTTCAAAGGGGGGAGGGGCAAAGCGACTTCATGGCCACGGTCTGGGGTATATGGTGCAAAATCCTTCCATCTGACCATTACCTGACACTGTTTTTCATTTCAGAAACTCCTGCTTTTTAGACTTTAATAGTCAGACTTCAGTCTGAATTGCAAGTTTAATAGTGCTCATTGCTTTTCAGGGGGGGGGGTTCGTCTGAAACCCTTGAACCCCCCTGGCTATGGGAATGGTCTAATTAATGATGATCTGTTAATTGAATTTAAATATTAAGTGTTTCAATATCTGGTTTACCTGTCAAACAGTTGTTAGGTTTGACCTGGGTCCCTTTTACAGGTAACACAAGAGACAGTTGTTTTACTAATTTTATTGGCATTGTATCTTAAATAAAAATATCACTGGTACCTTATAAAATAAAGAAATCAAGTTGCGATCTTAATTTTGTTCATTTATCAGTCAACAAGGAAGTAATACACATAAGCATGTAAGATTTCAATACACATTTTTAAACAGTACAGAAATTGGTCACATAGTTTGTAAAACCTTACATACTATAAATGGTATAAATTTAAAAATGAAAGGTTGATGATGTTGCCCGAAAAAATGTTTGACAGTGGCTGGCAAAATTTCCAGATCATTGAAATAAAGTAAATTGTAATTTTGCATGTTGTATTTTCAGCAAAAAGACATTACTCCTATATGAACTCAACATTGTTTAATAATGCGCCTACAGACAGCCGATGTACAGTACCTCTACCTCCATATGATCCGATGAATGATCCACATTTGTTAGATTACTTCCAACGAAGATTTGCTAACATACAAAGAACATCAAAGGTTTGTTAAATAAGAAAAAGGAATGGCAGACAGAAATCGTTAAGTCTGAAGACAGACAAGACCATGGCCAACAAAATGAAATGAAAGACAAACATAGAACATACAACACTACTTTGAAAACTAAAGCTGGAGTAACAGGAACCCTACAAAATCCAGGGTGAGTTCAGGTGCTCTGGAAGGGTAAGCAACTCCTGCTCCAGTAGTGGCACCCGTCATGTTGCTTGGTAGTCAAAGCCAGTGTAAAGTCTTCTATTCTCTGTAAGAATAGGGCAATTTTAGATAAAAGTGGAACATGGCCTGCAGAACACAAAATCTTTTATTTTCTTGTTCAAAACCTACCTGGTCTGATTAGCCTTTCCTGGTCATGATTGATTGATTGATTGAATGGTGCTTAACGTCTAGTGACAAATATTTTATGCATATTCAGGATGGGTGCATATTAATGATGAGTGATGATGAATGAAGCCTGCTTTGTACTAGACCAATGCGCAGAGCTGAAATTTTAACATGCTAGCTCACAAATGCAACAGTCCACAGGAAGACAAGCCACTTTATCCAGACACATTATTTTGACTCTGGGTTGACCAGTCTATGCTCTTACTCCTAAGTGCTACATGCTTAACAGAGAAGCAGCATATACATATTTAATGTCTTTGGTTTGACCCCGCCAGGGATTGCTCCCACGACCTTCCGCACTCGAGGCGAGCACGCTAACCATTACACCACCGAGGCGGTCCCTTCATGATTCACTCATTGCCTGAATCTTATCAAGAATTTAAATAATATTGATCAACAAATAATAAACAGAATCTTGCAGTTTCAAGAAAATGTATGAACCAAGTTTAAGTTGAGGTGGATATATGTTAATTAGGGTGGCTACTTAGTCAATGGACAATAAAATGGTTCAAAGGGAAAATAAAATTACATTCTAATAACAAAATGTATTGTAAAAATAATTGTTTTCTTAACATGTATTTTGGAATGGAGATGTGCCCTGTAAAGATTAATGACAGACAGATGCTATGTTTATTCAGTATAAATCATTAATGTCTTACCCTGGGCTTGCTTTCAGTAACTGCAATTATATTTTCTTTTTCATGTATTTGTGTTAAGTATTTTTATTGTCAGGCCATCCTTAATAAATTGTTGGTTTGCTGTTTACCTACCCACATTTTCAGAAGTGAGTAGGTAGGTAGGTGGGTTTTTTTTTTGCTGACCGGACGCATGTAATGTTCAGTCTCTTACAGAATCAGAAGTGGACACGGCCGTAATTTCCAGAAATTCAGATAAAAAAATTTAAAATTGACAGTGACTGAAAAAAAATCGAGTTGCGGCAATTTTGATGAGTCGGTCTGTAAACAGCAAACCAACAATTTTTTATGGATGGCCTTACTGTCTGTAAACCTTACTCTGTAGAATGGCCTTTTGAAAATTTCAAACGTATATCTTAGAAAAAGACCCCTTTGATAATTTATTCAGACATGCCCTGTTGTAAACCTTGGGTGGAAAATGATTAATTAATGTCAAAGAACAATTAAATGTGAGGTCAAAAGCATTGTGTCGTCAGGATTATCCATCCCGGAGATGCAAATACGCGAGTGATTTAGAATAGAAACGCAATTACGTTTAAGGGGTCTATATTTTACTAAGTCATTGTCAAGAAATTCAACCCACTGAGTGTTCCAATAAGAAAATGGCACATACATTTTGTAAAAACTGTTTTACTGTCAGCACAGCTTACTTGGGAAATTACCTTTTTACAATTTGGAAGATTTTTTAATTGGATGAAGGTAGTATACTTGTTACTGAAAATATTTATAGGTATGTTGTTAATAAGAGTGCAAAATATTTTCTTCTTCCTTTATTCAGAGATATTTTTTACTGTTAGGTAAAAATTTGAATGGGGAATTTTCAATAGTAATTTTTTTTGTGCTTTAGAAATCAGAATTCTTAATTAATGATTGTATCACTTTAAATATTTTTTCATTGCAATTTTTTTTTCTTCTAACATACTAAATTTTGAAAACGGAATGATAACAACCATAACTTGTATAAATTATTGCATTGACATTAGAAAGAAATTATGCAATTACATTTTAAGTTATATGTTACTCCATGAGTATTCTACAGGCTTTTTGTAAAAACCCACCAAATGAGCCTTCTACTTTTTACATTGAAAATCTCATAGAGATTTATAGTGCTCCAATTTTGTGTACCATTGAAAAGAAAAAAACGATAAAAGTTTCCGTTGAATCTTGTGAAAATGCATCTTATTTGCAAAATTTTATTAAGATTAAAAAAAATGGAAACACCCTTTTCTTTTGAAAAAGGCATTCAATGAAGTGTAGTTTACACACAGTAGAGTTAATTACATATGTAATATCCCCCAAGGATGGCCAGGGTATAGAAATAGGCCGTTCGGTTTCTCCGCCTGCAGGTAGAACCCCTGCTTAAGGGGCGTCTGTTAGTTCGAGCAGGATGTATAAATACTCGAACTCCCCTTCTCAGGTTTTGCCGGGGAAAGAATAGGCACTACAATGTAGGTATCTCCTTCCTTGAGGCACTAGTCCTCTAAAAGGGGGGTCCCTAATTGTGGGGGATGTGTAAATTCACAATCCGTCAGGAGGGAGACGTTAAAGACACCCCGTGTTTGGGAAATGCCACGTCCTAAGCACGCTAAAAACCCCTTGTAACAGCTCTTTTTGAGTGGTCCGAAGGCGGCCAGTTACAAGGCAAAATTTTCCGCCCCTATCCAACCCGCAATTTTTCCAGTGGCAGTCAAAAATCCCTCCCTTACCGGCCCTTTGTTACAGTCTTCATACTGATTAATTGTTTGCTAACTTGTTTCTGTCCTGAATATGCATGAAATATTTGCCACTGGACTTTAAACAACAATCAATCAATACATATGTAATATGATACATGTCATGCATATCAACCATAATCTGAGACTACTACAAAAGGATATTGGTTTAAGTTTCCAAAACCACCTGACAGAAATTTATGATTTGTGCTCCCCCAAAAATACAGTATGACCTAAGATTTACAAAATACATAATTATAATCTACAATAGTAAGGAGTGTGAAACCACTCAGGGCCATCTTGAATTAGGGTGAAACTACCCAGAGAGCAGAGGGATTATGGTGAAACCACTCAGGTGCAAACCAGAATCAGGGCAAACCACCTGGAAATGTTTTGCACAACTATCCATTTGGTGAATACATGTAGTTGCTCATTTTTGGAACAAAACCTCAAAGGAGGGATATTTTTGATAATGCAGAAATAAAATTTATTGAGATCAGACTTCTCATTTTAAATGGCACATATTAAAAAGAAATGCAACAAATTTTCCTTCAAGTAAAGTAAAGGCTTGTAATTCTTTAACAGGATTTAATATGAATATGTGCTATTTAAATGAGAAGAGATGTTATTCACGTTATTTTTCGTATGAAAAGTGCAAATCATGCTACTTTACATTGTGAGATTAAAGAATTTATTTTGCTGCAACAGAACTTTCAAGCAAAGGTGCAGGAAGTGATTCTTTAATTACAGTTGATATTTTATATCATGGCTTAAAAAATAATTTGGGAATATGCATGTCCATCAATGGGAAAATATGATATACTGACAGTTGATCTGAAAATGAAATAATAATACATGGATAAGACCATTTTAGTACAGTATTCAAGACATCTGGAGTTTAACATTGATCTTTGATATTTTTTAAAATTTTTAGCAAAAGGCCACAGGGAAAGACTTGTTTGAGCTGGTGTGTAGAACAATAGGATTAAGAGAAACTTGGTATTTTGGTCTCCAGTATATTGACACAAAAGGTTACATAGCATGGTTAAAGTTTGACAAAAAGGTAAGAATGAACAGATTGTTGAAAGACATTGAAAATTGCTTATTTAGAAATACATTTGCACATAACCATTGCAGAGATGTGTAAAATTTGAGCTACATTCATACAAGCATACACATGCAGTCATGGTTTTTTTCTGATTGAAATCTGAAATCTAAATTTTTTTGTTTCATTTTTACCATTACGATTCTTTTATTTTGTATATTCACTTCCAGTTTTGTAACTTCCATTTTTTCTTTGCTACATGAATATAGTAAAAACATGTCCTCACATGCACACAAATTATTACGTTTCAGACAATCATTAGTCCTAATTATGTGTGATTTATTCATTTTCCCTATATATTTCGTTTAAAACTACAACTGTTTCCTATGAATTTAAAGTTATTATAGATTTTTCTCCATTAGTTTCAGAAAAGTCTAGAGTTTCTTCTGATAAGTTTTATGTGAGAAAACTTTCAATGTGATAAAACTTATTCAAAATTATAAAAAGAGACTGGACATTTCTTTGTATTGTGTAGAGTGTAGCACAAATGGGTTTAAGTGTGATGTATGCCATTATCAACCTTTTCAGTATGCATTATGGTGGGAGTGAGCCAGAAAAACTCAGTTTAATTATGTGAAGCAAACCTTATTTTGAACCTGAAAGATCTTAATTAAAAGTTTGATCTGTAGAAAGTCCCCCATTTAGACCACTTATGTGGGTGTTAATTTTATTGTAATCATGAATAAGAAATAATTTTGAAAGATTTTATTTTAAAAAGATACAAAGTTGGTAAATCTAATAAATTTATGAATTCCTAGTCCATTGACCACATACACATACACACAAATTAGATTATTTAGGAAAGAAACATTTCAGTTATAATTTATTCAATTACATATATTTAAAATTTACATACAAGTAAGTAAGTAAACAATACATGATCTGAATTTATCAAATGATGGTTCCTTATTCATGCAACTTGAAAAGTAAAAGATGTAAGATAAATGTAGAGGAGACATCTCACCAAGCAGTGGTCAAAAGTTAAAATCTAGAGATTCAACCAATTCCATGGGACAAGCTCTGAATCACCCTTATTAATCAATGTTAATTGTTTAATGTGAAATAACAGGTGAAATACTCAAACATCAACATTGTTCAGTGAAAAGTTAATACTGAATATAACTTATTACTTTTTATAGGTTCAAGATCAAGATATACCTAAAGAGTACCCTGTACAGTTCCTCTTCCTTGCCAAATTTTACCCTGAGGATGCCTCAGAAGAGTTGATACAAGAGATCACACAACACCTGTTTTTCCTGCAGGTTAAACAGTCCATACTAAACATGGATATATATTGTCCTCCAGAGGCTTCTGTACTTCTAGCATCATATGCTGTACAAGCAAAGGTACACACCTTAAGTCACTTTTCCAAACAATTTTTGACATGTTTCAGTCCTGATATTTAAATCCCTGCAAAGAAAGTTTTTGTGGAATATAGTAATCAACCTGTCTGTCTGTCTTGTAAGCACATCTCTATCTAAACAGTTCAATGGATTTTAATGAAATTTCATTCCTTTTTTATGTCTTGTTTGATATGTTTTTGTGAGAACAATTCATATTATAATAACTATGTACTAGTTGGTTATTAGATATATAAATGAAAACTTCATCTCACATTTAAGTTTCCAAACTATTCTCCTCTTCATTGTTTGAATTTCTGTTTTAAATTTTGCTATTTTCTTTAAATTGTATTGTAATAAATTTTTAGCTTAAATGAGTTATCTCCCTTCTTTGAAAGACCTTGTAAAACTCTTGTTGAGCTTTAATACTATTTTTTAGATATTGAAACTATTATTTTGACAAGATACCGATATTATTATTAAAGATGATATTTAATTACAGTATGGTGATTATGATCCCAGTACTTATAAACCTGGTATTTTGGCCAGTGAGGATTTGTTACCACAGAGGGTAATAGATCAGTATCATATGACAGCAGAAATGTGGGAGGAAAGAATCAAAGAATGGTATGCTGACCACAGGGGGATGCCCAGGTAAGAATCGAAGATTGGTATGTTGACCACAGGGTGATGTCAAGGTAAGAATCAAAGAATGGTATGCTGATCACAGGGGGATGCCCTGGTAAGAATCAAAAGAATGGTATGTATCACGAGGGGATGACCAGGTAAGAATTAAAGAATTAGGAGATAACTGTATTGTATTTTAAGCTTTGAGGACGTAAATCGTAGATTTTACTGTCGCAAATTGAGT
>JAULBM010197202.1:0-17441 GCA_032357055.1 Geukensia granosissima
GCCAACAAAATGAAACGAAAGACAAACATAGAACATACAACACTACAATGAAAACTAAAGCTGGAGTAACACGAACCGGACAAAAACCAGGGTAAGTTCAGGTGCTCCGGAAGGGTGGGCATCTCATGCTCCACTAGTGGCACTCCTTGTGTAACTCAGTAGTCAAAGCCGGTGTATAGTCACAACCGGTATAGGAACGGATTTCTATTCATGACAGTCGGAAGATATCCATTGTCATCTGTGAAATGGACATTTCGTACCGGTCGACCAAATCATGATAGCGACCGAAAAAACTTCCGGAGTGATGACTCTAATCTTTCCCTGAAAAACCCTTGGCTCAGTAGCTTTCTTGACAGCTGCAACCCTCTGATAGGAAGCACAAGCCCTGGAGTAGCTTATCAATTGAGAAATATACACTCCGTATGCAGATGCGGCTGGAATATTGCTAGATATGAACGGAAAGTATACAATCATAAAATCAAAGTGATCTCTCTTGTCGTGAAGTTTTGTTCTTAAACCGCCCTTGCTGTAAATTTCTAGGTGTAAGTTAAGATGTGAAGCATTCTGTTTCTGTAGTATATTTTATTTCAAGTTCAATGGGATAGAAGGTCAACATAGTCACTAAATTTAGAGTTATTCACTGAATTATTATTCACATTATTCATCTGCATAGCGGAACGTAAAACCAAAAGATTGAGCCAACTTTTTCTTTTTTCTCTGTAGAAGTCTCTGTATGAAGTCAGCTTCATCAAATAAAGGAATAAATCGTCGATCAAGTATCTTGATACAGATGAAATATATAAGAATTAACAATGTTGGAAAGATGGAAACTTTATCTTTCCAACATACATTTCAGTACCCCCAGAAAATAAGAGCATTTTAGAGCAAAGGTAATGCTGACTGAGAATTGTTGACAAAAGTATTCTGGAAGACTCCCTTTCTCAGGTCTGATAAAAATTCAGAACAATTTCTATGATGTGCTCTAAGTTAAGGACTTTTGTATTTGAGTCGCCATTAAATACCAGTATATTCCGCCTTTGTTTACTTATCAGTCCTTATCATTATCCAACATTCAGTACAACTCTAATGACGTCTCGGTGTTACAAAATACACCGTTCAATCTTAGTGTGCTGTCGATTTGTGAATGTGTACTACAAAGATGTATCTCATTTGGAAGAGGTTTCATTTCAAATCGTCGTTATATTTTGGTTAAGTTTGACGGATTCTTTTGAATAAACATTTCTCGCGGGCTACTCTGATTTTAAAGGAAAATGATATAGGTTAAATGTCCGAGAGACTGCACTCTAACGAGGAGAAAAAAAGAAGGATCGGTTTTACAAATCTGGAGGTCTCCACAAGGGTTGAATACCACTCCTTGTGAAAAGCTCTTAATAGCCCCAAATTAAAATCGTGTAAGAAATACTGTTCTTACCTGAATGTTATCAAAAATGTAAATGTAACAAAACATTAAACATAAAAACAAAATATATGGCCACAAATCCTGACTTAGGACAGGCATATGAGACATGCGGTGGGGTTAAACTAGTTTAGTATTATCTTCTTCTGTACTGGTGTCGATTTTACTATGGCTTATAATTGTTTCGTCGTATTTATAAAACAAGACAAGATTTTTATATTTAATTTTATAAAAAGCAGGTTTGGTAACATCAAAATGAGAAGAAATATGATTGATTGATTGATTGATTGAATGGTGCTTAACGTCAAGTGGCAAATATTTCATGCATATTCTGGACGAGAGCATATTATTATGAGTGATGATGAATGAAGTCTGTTTTGTACTAGACCGACACGCTCAGCCGGATTATTAGCTCACGAAAGCAACAGTCCGCAGGAAGACGTGCTACTTTACCCAGACACATTATTCTGACTCTGGGCCGACCAGTCTTTTCTCTTACTCCAAATGCTGCGTGCTTAGCGGAGAAGCAGCAAATGCCACTTTTAATTTCTTTTGTTTGACCCGGCCCACGACCTTCCGCACTCGAGTCGAGCATGCTAACCATTTCGAAGAAAATATGAAAGACAACGACAGATAATAAAACACAGTAGGGGAGTACTATATTAAATTAGCATTCATTACACTTAAGTGTTAGTTAAGATTTATTGATTTTTTTCAATAAAATAAAACCTTGAATAATTTCTTGAATGTCAATTTAAATAAATGAATAAATTATAAAAAAAAATAATATTGATGGCTATTTTTTCACCTGTTGGTAATACTGTGTGTCTGTTGATGTTGCTGGTTTAGAATTTGACCTTTAAGACATGAGTAATATATGTATAACCATTATCTAAATTCTTTATGCAATCATTCTGCTATTACAAACCATGTTGAGGTTGAAGCTAACATTTAAACTCCGTTCAAATAACACTGAAGTTATCTATATGTATAACCTTCTATCCAATGAAATATGAAACATTCCTGACTCTCGTAAAAAGTCTAGATATACCCCCTGAATATGGGAGTACAATCTACACGTGAGTAAATGTACCGAATCAAATAAAAATCATTCTAAATCACACACTCCATAAAAATGACAATTCCGCAAGGCCAAACTAAACCACTTCCAATTAGGAAGTGGCCAGGAAATGGGTATTCTACCATACCATTGTATATTGGGCATTGTTTCATAAAACAAATGGAAATTTTAATTATGTTTATCTAATTGAATGTATAAAAGTTAAATAATTGACATATAATTAAATGATTGTTTTCAAATTGATACTTTGAAATGTCAATCCCTGTATATCATTAATTATCTTATCATAAGTAAACCACATTACTGTGAAAGGAAATAAACAAATAAAATGTATGTCATACAATATAAGTACGTTGTGTGCGAGTGTATGAACCTTTGTGACAAATGAAATAATAACAAGACAAATTGTCTTGTCTGGTTAGTTGTAACTGTTCATAAGTCATAATGGCTAGAGAAACAAGACTTTTTAACTTATTAATAAACTAAAGATACCGTACAACATGGTACAAACTCTGATTTTGTTGACGAATTTGTACAAGTCATGTCCGTGATCCCTGTCATATACAGAACCTAATATAAACTAAAATTAAATTTGGGAAATGGTAATAAAACACAAAAAGGCCATGCACTTATAGCTTTTACTAACAGACCCGAATGTGAGAAGAATAGAGAAAAATTAAAATGATAAACCAAGCAAAGACAATTACTAATCTTGACAACTCTAAAACAAAACTAACCCTGTGTCTTTACTGTCAATGTTCCAACTTATAATTTGTCACATGACTTGTATCATCTAGCGACGAAACGTATCGTTCCTGTCTGAGGTAAAAACAGCAGAGTTGGACAGACAATTTTACAGCTTAATATCATTACTTAATATTATTTTGTACAAAAAAGTTGAATTCTATTTTTCAAGTAAATAATATTTCATTTGGCTGCTGGAAGAAATCCAAACATTGAAAATTGATAAGACTTTTTGGATTTCATTTAAATCTTCAATATATTTAATTTCTATGCTGACAAATATTAAGAATTAATAACAAGCTTGCTTAATCAGTTAACATTTTTGTAATTGCAAAATCTTCAATTATTTTAAAGTAAATTAAGATTATTCAAAAATTCATTTTGAGCAAGACATGGCTAGCAATTGAACAAAAACGAAATTCATTATAAGTAAGACAGCAAATTTTTTTCAATTTAATATACATCAATAGACGCTTCCTTTGACATTTACTCTAGATATCTGTTAACATTTGCGCACTCTTAATAAGTTGCTTAATCATATGTGAAAGTATTTTACATATTATTGCCATTATTTACCTATAAAATATCACAAGAAGGAAACAGAAGTACCTATAATACAAGTAACGAAGTATGCACGATAATGCAAGTAATAGAAAATGTGGTATGATTGTCCATGAGACAGACATCCTAATAGTGTAAATTTAAAACATGTAACACTTAAGCTGTAAAAGGCCCCAGAACGAGTGTAAGGACATGTAAACAATGCTTACACCGTTAAAGAAGTTACAGTAAAATCTAAATACACGTAATTTCTTTTAGGCTGGCCATATACTTTTATTTACATGCATTGTCCTTCCATTAGCACTGTCCCTTGGAGACTTCTGCATTTGAATGACAATTAATTGTTGTTGTGCATTAATTAGTCACGGGGTAGGCCTAATACATGAGAATGTTGCTTTATGTTTATAATTAGCCTTTTACTATCCAATACATACACCTGTTGGTTGTTTGATAGTAAAAATAGGTACCTCTGACATTGTCCTTAACTGTGGAACTCGGTTATCAATTCATCGTCTTTTCTATTCCAACTAAATGAACCATTTTATTTCTCGTTTCATGTTTTTTAAGATTGCACCACGTTTTTCCAAGGATAACATTTGTTCAAATACTCGTTTATTGAACTAGTTAAGCAAACACAATTAATACGTGACCCGATACGACCCGTTCTCTATCCTGGTATGACCTTGAAGTCATCTGTTACTAAGGTTTATCTTTTTAAACAAAGTTAAGTTCGTGTAACACATGTTCAAAGTAAATCTGTATGCAAGACACAATATAAAAAAGGTGATATTGTTTAAGTGTCAAGGGGACCATACACCTTTCTCCATAGTAACGGAAGAAATCCATTTTTTTGTTATGAGCTCTAGATAGCCCTAAACAAATGAAAATTAATCAAGGCTTGCCCCAATGTTATTGATATAAATACAAAACAAATAATGTGAAAGACAAAAACCCGAGAACCAATGACCTCGACATCTGACAGAGACGCATTTTAAAATCCTTGAACCGCCATAGATGGTCGCTGGTCGGTGAGATAAAACATTGGTTTGCGCCATTTTTTTATTTGGAGATGTCAGCTTACTTTGCGCGATTTTTGTAAAACAATCGTGATGTCAATGCCGTGGAAATGGATGAATTTTTAATACTGTTTAATCTTATTATTTTTTTTTGATTTTTTGTTATGGTTTTTATATCGTTTTGTTTCTATATACCTGGTTAACTTTGCACTCAAACAAAGTTATAAAACTACCACCCTTGTAATATTTGATTTATTACAATTGCATTATTATCAAGTAGTACTGAATCTGATTGTATTAAATTCAAATTGATTTTCGTGACATAGTTTACTATAACGGACAATTAAACCTCTATTTAGTAATGAAATCATGATAATCAACAACTACAGTAAAAATGTATTTACTGCATCGATCCCTATTACCGAAACAATTAAATACATCAGTGCAATCACCTATAACTAATAACTTTACAATGAGTTGACCCTGTTTTGTGTTACTGACCTCAGCTTCAACTCTTCTAGGTGTGCAATATGGGTGGAGGATGACGCTAATCAACATATAGTTCTACAATACTCAGTAGTATTCAACATGTGAATCAAATCAATAGTAGCGGTTATCATATATCCGTGTTTGATTTGTCCATATTTTCTTATTAACTGTCAAACTGTTAGATTTAAGGTCACTACCCCCACAAACCAATCAAATTATATGTTATCTTGATGTAACGCATAAGTGTAAATAAAATTAAGAAATTAATTATCCCGAAGAGTTCTATTTTCCGAAAACATGTTTCATCATTTTCAATTTTCTTTTTATTATTCACTTTTAAACCATTTACCTTAAAAATTCAAATTAGAATTTATAATGTTTTAAATATAACAGGAAAAGAAGTTGGACATGGCTGTTAAAAGTATAAAATTACCGGTAACTTTAAAAGCTTTATTTTATAAACAACATTGACCTTTAAAAAAGATATTTAAAAAAAAATAACTTACCTTGGTATCTACTATTAAAGGTAACGGGAGGAGAAGAAAGGGTGTCAAAAACACAACTAAAAATTTCTTCCATTTTAAAATTCCATTGCAAGTGGCTCGTATCCCCATTTTAAACAGAAAGACAAATGTAATGCACAACACGGTTTCCAACAATTGGATATTCTGTTAAGAGTAAGGTCACAGAACTAGCACGTTTTTGACTGTACTAAATATAACAAGTATATACGATAATATGGGGAACATTTCAAAATACTGTGCTGAAATTGATTTTTTCTGCAATGTCAACAGCCTACCGATTATCATGTATGGACATTATCTAATATTCACGCAGATTGAATAACGGCCAAAGAATTGTCAATGATATATAAGTGCCCTCTAAGTAAATTTATCACTAGATTTTTTCAGTAGTCTTTTAAGCTTCAAATACTAAATTCCAATTCGTCGATGGATTGAAATGAAACATTTTCAGGCCAATGACCATAGAGATCAATAAATTTGATCTTTTTTAAAATTCTAATTTGTTTATCCAATCCGTTATCATTGAGGGTTCTGATGTTGATAAATGGAACGCATCAATAAACATATGTTCGACATCGATTAATCAATAACACTGAAAACATATGATTTTTCGCCTACTTTAAATACTTTTCATTTTCAATGTTACTGCATTTAAACTGAAAGCATTAGTGTAGGCTTCCGCCTTAATAGTTTTGAATACTTGGTTCCTTTATCCACTGAGTAACACGACGGGTGTCACAAGTGAAGCGCCTTCCGGAGCACCTGAACTCACCCTGGTTTTTGTAAGGGTAAGTGTTACTCCAGCTTTAGTTTTCAGTGTAGTGTGGTGTGTTCTATCTTTGTCTTTTGTTTCATTTTGTTGGCCATAGTCTTGTCTTTCTTCCGACTTAACGATTATTTCTGTCTGTCCCTTTGGTATCTTCGAATTTCTTTTTCCTACTGTTGCAATTGGATTTCCTTCCTGTACCAGTTCCGACTACCATCGATTGAAACCCTGGCTTAAACCACCGAGTTACACGATCAGTACCACTATTGGAGCAGCAGCTGACTTCACATCCGGTACACCTGAACTCACCATTTTTTTCTGTTCGTTATAATAACTGTTCAATTTTCAACGATTTTTTTTGTATTCTGATGTTTGTATTTTGTTAAGTTTTGCCATTGCCCCTCGTATATCTTCTGATCTTCTGATTGACTGACTGACTGATTGAATGTTGCTAAATGTCCAGCGGCCAATATTTTATGCAAGAGCATATAAATGATGATGATGATAAACGAACCCTGCTTTGTATTTTTACCGACACGCTGAGCCGAATTTTCAACGCACTGCCTGAAGAAAGCAACAGTCCACAAGAGGAAGCACACGTGTGACTTTACCCAGACACATTAATCTTATTCTTGGCTGACCAGTCTTTGCTCTTACTCGTAAATGCTGCGTGCATCCGTGCTTAGCGAAGAAGCAGCAAATACAAATTTTACTGTCTTTGGTTTGAGCCGGCCGGGGATCGATCCTATCACACTCGAGGCGAGTATGCTAACCATTACACTACCAAGGCAATAGTACATTGTATAGTGGCGATCGTATGTCTTCTGTCTTCGTCACTTTTTATATCTTCGAATTCTATTTTTAAGTGTGATATTACTAAATTCTGATTTTAATTTTAAAAATATTATAAATCTAATTAGAGATTACAGCGGTTTTAAATGAACAAAAGAGTTGATATACATAAGGAAAAAAAAATTAACAAAATAATCACAAATTGTAATCAACATGACATCAAAAGCGGGTGTTCATGTCAAACATGGACCTTTAATTATTCTAAACACTGGATGATATTTTCTGCTTAATAGCAGTTCTTGTAGTCTCTCATGTGAATTTGAACTGCGGAGTTTCAATTATACTCTAGACATTATATTGGTACTTTTTTGTATTTTATTTCTCAGTATTTTTCCATACTTGTAATTGAAAAAAAATTGTCTTGTATAAAGACCAAGTTGAAGGCAAGGCAAGAGAAGTTCAACAACTTCAAGTTAGATTGTGATGTAGATGTTGTCAAATGTATTGTTCGTAGTGAACTTGGACACATCATTCTGAAAACGCGTTCATTGAAGAGTTAACGTTGTGTTTAAATGAATAAAAAAGTGTGGACATGAAAAATTAAGAATTATTCAGTTAAACAATTAAATAAAACATGTTCATAATTGAAGAAACGTCATAGAATTTAACCCTAAAAGGAATTCTAGCTTAGGGAATGAAATCATAAGTTAAGCAAAGCAGTACTCCTTCACCATATTTTAACGTAAGTGTAGATGCCCAGTAAGTTGAATCGTGACCTCATTTCTACGCAAAACATGCCGAATCAAAAACTGTCGAATCAAGCTGTGGTGGTATCTTTCCAGGAAATAACGGAGTAAAAATAAGGGATGACCCCTGCAATTTATAATTTCTAGATATGAAAATACAAATTTACCAATTTTGAATAATGTTGTGAATTTATATATGCCATATGCTCATTTAAAGGATTAATATCCAATCATTAGCATATGAATCAAAACACATGAATTCCCAAACAAAAATATAGTAAAAAGTACTCAAAGGCAAATGAAATGAAATTGGATAACAGATTTCTGATTTTGGACAGGCACATTAATATGTGGCGGGGATAAAATTTTTGTGAGCGCCCAACCCTCCCATGGAACAGTGGTGTAAAAGGCATAAAAAACAAACCTTTAAACCAACTGCACCAGATATAACTTTTAAAGTCGATGGATAGAACTTAGAAAATTTCAAATACAACAATAGACAATATAAAATACCGAGTTCGGAAAAGTGGTCGTTATTTTTGACAGCTATTTCAAAATTAAAAAAAAAACATTTGATAACATACCTGGTTCTCTTAAGTTAATACATCATCAACTTGTCTGGTTAAATTTAGTGTAAAATATCATTCAAAGCCAAAGAATACAAGCTACTGTGCAAATGTCAAAAATGAATAGTATCGACATCATGTAAGACAAAAATGAAGTTATTTCCATAAAGATATTTGGACTGATATCCCTATTCATTATTTTTTCTGCAGGCACAGCAAAACTTTAAAATTATATCTTTTAATATTATGAAAAAATTACTAATTTACGGTAACAGAATCCTGTACAGTATAACATTATCAATAATAGGAACCATCGGCTAAACCAAATCTGCATTTGAAATAGACATCTATTTTTGCATCAAAAGTAAGCAAGACAATAAAAGTTACAATGCAATACTTGAAATAAAAAAATACAAATAAGACAAAATAAGTTCTGAAGAAAGATTAGCATGAACCTCTTTAAACAAGGGTGCAAAGGTGTTACTCCACTATAAGCATCTGTCTTGTATCTTGGGGTCTAAGCCAGGGGTTGGTCACAATCGATGGTAGTCACAACTGGTATAGACAATGAATCAAATTTACACTTATTGGATATTACGTAACGGTCAACCAGGTTATGATAGAAAATTTCGGAAGTGATCTCTTATATCTTTCAATCAGAATACCCTGTTTTAATGCTATAGGAAATGAACAGCTACTTTTGTTTAATGTTCTCGGTCAGAACTTTGGAATGTTTCAGAGACCCCATTTTAGTGACACCACCGCTGCGAAGTAACTCTGAAATTCGTTTTCACTGTAATCATTAAATTGGAAAGAGCTTATTGATGAGCATCTAATCTGGATCTTTTAAGACTGATCTTTCTTTTATATTTATAAACTTTTTAAACTTTATTTGTATCATCTTTTTAAAAGGAGTGTCTTAATCTTCTACCTCGTGGTTAGAATTCAGAAGAATGGCAGATGAAATATTACTTTAGTCTCTGAATAGAAACATTTGATATATCAAAAAAATGAAGCAAATTAACAAATTCAAAAAATGGAAATTACACCATATTGGGGAAATTTTTATTCAAGTTGAAATAAGTTTTTTAACTACAGCTTCAGTTGCGGCAAAAAATAAAACCCCGACGATATATATGATATGATTTCACATTTCGTTTGGTGTATAGTAATACAATAAAAGTGTCCATATCTAAAATCCCTACATATACTCCACATATCAAGTAATATGTTAAAGAGAATTCTTAATTTTTACTCCATCTTTATGATTTAAGTTGAAATATTTTTCTGTATCAACTTTCTGTTTTGTATTTTTTTCTTGAAGATGAACGAATTTGGTTAAAAGAAATTTATATAATTTTATTATTATTATGAGTATGAATTTGAGAAGGTGAAAACCACAAACAAGTTTATATGAGCTAAAAACACAATGTATTAAGGATGTACAAAATCCAGCCAAGGTTATCAGAGAGTAGTTTATTTGTTTGTTTGTGCGAGTTGTAGATGTTTTGGATTGAATCTGTGTCATTACTATCACTTTATTTAAGCCATAGTCGTAGATACAGCTGAAGTGTGAATGAAGTGTATGATCGAGAAAACGAAATGAAATGAGAACATATATTACAGGTAATGTTTTTACTTAAATACATCTTTTGCGGATAACAAGGGTGTACAAAGTATAGTAAGTGTCCAGTAATCACTTATACATAATTTTGTCAAATAAGTCACCTGATAAAAGCTTTAGAACATGAACTGCTAAAACGGGTAAAAATACTCTCGACCTGATTTGTACCAATATATATAATAAGGTCACTCCAAATTTATTTCTAGTTCTTCGGATTTTTTGTGATAAAAATAAGAGCGAGCGTGCGAAATATTTAATTTAAATTTTGTTCTTGAAATGGCCAAATATTGGAGCGCAACCTCAAAAACTGATGCGAACCCAATATTTTACAGTTTTTCCTTTCTTTTTGTATTTTTTAAGGAGCGAGCGAGCAATTTTTTAATTTTTTATATATAGGCATAACAATGAAATTTTCTTTAAAAAATGATAAACAAAATGAAGCGAGTAAAGTTTTGAACCCATTATATGAGGAGCGAGCGAATCCGAAGAACTATAAATAATTTGGAGTGCCCTAACCAACTTGATGGTATCTAACCAAGGATTTTTACCTTAGGTAATATAATCGTTGGCATTTTAAACAGTTAATTTTCGAATAGAAAATCAATGTGATTTTCTTAAGCTATATTGTTTGCAAATATAATTTAATAATAATATAACAAATCAAAATTGAGTTTTGACCCTCTTAAAATGTGTGTTCGGCATCTTGAATTGTTTTCTGCGTTTTTCAGCATGAACCTGAAAACATTCTGTAGCGGGCGTTGCGTGTGGAACAGCGGATGTTATAAATTTGCTCTAACGAATCAAAAACATGAACCTATTGCGGGAGAGGCTGTTATTTTCACATGGCACTTATGTTCTACATTTGTGAAAAAAGACCATATTTTTTCTGATACATTTCTGTTTCGTTTTTACGTTTGATCATGCAGAAACAAGAATGTTAACAACTAGTTCAACCCCGCTGCATGCTGCATGTGCCTGTCCTAAGGCATAGCTCTTGGATAGTCCTTGTACTGATTTTATATTTCGTAAAAGGAACACCAAGTAAAGAACCAGAAAAAAAATTGTAAAAACAAGAAGTAATGTGTTCCATTTTATAAAATATTAGCAAAACAATAAAACAATTGAAAAAGTAACACACATATACATCTGATCGGCAAGTTAATAACATACTACAGTATGCTTTCTTTTTTCCAAAGGTCCAGTGTAGAATACTCCTGTGAGGTATCAAATGTGCATAGTACAAACGAACAAGACAAATTTGAAACACACTAAAAGATAAAACGAAAACAAAAAGAAAAATGGCTTGGATTCCGACAAAAACAAAACAGGAGTGGAATCAGGTGCTCCGAAAGGGTAAGCATCCTCTGTCCTCAGGAGTGTCATTTGTGTCAAATCCGGAAGATATCGCAGAACTCTTATAAAACCTAGAGTGGGACCAGGCGTCTTGAAGGGTAAGCATCACCGTCTTGAGCGCAACACCCGTCGTGGAATCCTTAAACTCCAATCCGGGTTAACTTCAATTAACTTATTTTTGTATTACCGGTAACAGGTCAATAACTGTATATTTGAGATACACTGATACCTTTTGGATCAACCAATTCGTATATTTCTGGTTTCTGACAACAACGTACAATTTATATCCCTTTTCAAAAAGTTTATTTCTTGGAACTGTATGTTTCAACAGATCACTTTGCATACGCCTAATAGCTGATATTTCCATGAAACAATTAGACAAACTTTTGGCATATCTGAAAGACGTTGGTCTATATTCTCGAATATAGATCAACGTCTTCTTTGTCTAATATTTTATGAAATGATTTTATTATTACCTGTTTGTTGTCTTCATTTGTCATTTGTTCTAATGCTGTTGTATATTTTTCTGAACTGTGATATGAACTGTGATATGAAGGTCGTTTTAACACTTTAGCAACCAATTCTTAAAACTATGATTTATATATAAATATCCGATGATTTGTTTAATATGATGTTGGTCTTAACTGTTTATTTTATTATGAAATATAATTATGTTCTCGCCATGATATGGATGAAATAATGTTGACGTGGCGTTAACCAACAATCAAGCAATCAATCAATCATAAAACAATTAATGAGATATCTCTTGTGTGATTAATACTGTACAAGTGAAACCATTCTGCAACTGTAAATATCTGCACTGGTGATAAAATTTATTGAATGATATAAAGTAGCCTTGCTTTAGGCCTTTTCCTGAAAGTTATAAGTCACGATCATTGGAGCCATCAATGCAACTTAATTGTCAAATCGAGGCAGTTTTGAAATGTAAACACCTTAGGAATAAATAAAAAGGAGATTTTGCATGATTGTCTATGAGACAACCATCCACCAAATAATAATGGAAACTTTTACAGTTTACATACCTTGCAAAAATGAAGCGGAGTCCATACCATAACGAAAGTTGTAAAAGTCCACGTCCATGAAAGAAAAGTTCATAATGAGAAAAGAAAAGTCGTTCCTTTGATTTAAGGTGTTTGTGGAGAAACACCCTTGTTCAACAGTAAAATACAGGACTAAACAGAATTGATGTTAGATTTCTTTAACTTAAAATCCTTAGAATTCTTTTTGTAAAGATATGTTAAAATGATGAAAATGTAGCAATTAAAATGGTTAATAAAGTGTTAAATGCGTGGTTACTCTTGAACAACAATAGCAAAATGAACACCACAAACATAATATTGGGAGAATCTAAAACATAAAATAATAAATAATATGCCCCAAACAGAATCCCCATTCTTAGTTATCTGTAAATGGAAGAACAAAACGTAATCGATAGTTGATTTCTTTGGTTACTACCAGTTGAAGATACTTTTCATTTGATCGATGTCATCATTTCACATGATATTACCATGACTGTTAAAGAACCAAAGGGGCAGACAGAAATCGTTAAGTCGGAAGACAGACAAGACCATGTCCAACAGAATGAAACGGAAGAGAAACATGGGACAATACACTGAAAATAACACGAACCCTATAAAACCAGATAACGTATGAATGCAATATATGTCCATGAAAACAAAACAAAATTACAAATGACATTTATTTTACAGGTAATGTTTTGTCTTAGACTAACTAAACAAACCAGATGTACAGAACGTAATAACAATACAAATATATGTCACTATTTTTTTTGTCGAGTCAGTTACCTGGTAAAAATTGAAAATATTAACTGGTTAAAGTAGTCTATATCGTAACCTCCAGATGACACCAAAAATTAATTTAGGTATTATGACGAAACGTAGTAGAAATGTCCTATTACCTTTACCGACTTTGATTCAAAAATACTTTAAAACAATTCTTGAATAATGGAGTAGGAAAACAATTATTGAATTTTCATTCGCAGCGTTAAGGCCCAGTTTTAGCCCCAAAAAATATAAAGCTACTTTCAACTTTCTGAACATGGGTAAAAGGAAATCTATTATATTTGGAAATATTGAACATGGCCTACTTGAGGTAAACGGTATACATTGCGATTATCGCGTCACTTTCTAAGCCAATGCAACAAAATTAGCTTAAAATGGTAGATTTCCGGTTATATTTAAAAAAAATTTTCTATCAGAAAACATCAGGTACGTTAAAAAACAAGATTGTAAGAACCTAAAAGAACTATAATTCTAAAAGAATTGTCAAATCATACCAAGGCTATCCGATAGAATAAACGCCAGGAAAACATGATGAAATTAATCTATTTGTTTGTTTGTTGCATTACATTTGATTTATGTCATTGTTTAGAAGATAATTCGGTTGATGCAAGGATGAAACGTAATACAAGTAAAACAATATGACTTCGTAACAGGTAATGTTTTTGTAGCTATATATAAGCTGGCAGAATGTATCAAGGGTTTAAACGAATTGCACTTAGTAATTGAACTGGCCGTCTGATTTGTCTCCGATTTGTTCGGATTTGAGTGCTTCTTTTGCTATGTTTGGATCTTAGACTTCCTATGTTTTAGTATTAATGCTACTGATAAAATATTAATCTTTGCAGTGTACATATAGCATACCAAACTTCTCTTTGATTATTCAACGTTGGTGGTTCGTATTTTTTAACAATAACTTAAAAACACATATTAAGGCTACTTGAATAATAAGCAGTAAAATAAGAAACCTTTTTCTTACATCTGGGACAATGGTATCCATGGTTTTCACGGATCGAGATTTCTCTGTCTTACACCGGGGGGAGGGGGGGGGGTGAAAGACAAGCTACACGCATTTATTCCCGCCAAATTTATTTGTCCTTGATAGTTACCATAATATCGATTAAATTGTGATTTTAATTCATTTGGGGATTATTATAAGCCTATTAAAATATAAAATGCTGAATTAACGTGTGTTTTTTGTATTTAAATTGTGTAAAAACATCGATTTTTTAAAAGCGCAAACTTTTACACGCGTTCATTGTCTGTGACGTTGCATGATGTAAACTATGGCGTTCAGCGATTGTCATGTGTTTTAACGATATAAAATGTAAAAAAAGAATCAAACACCACCGAAAATACAAGATGGAAAATCTCAGACACCCTCGGGTAAGATTTCCATCGTTCTCTGACTCGGCAAGACCCGTCAGAGAACGATGGAAATCTTACCCGCGGGTGTCTGAGATATTCTCGTCTTGCACGTAGGTGGTGTTAGATTCTATATGTCTTCTTGTGGACGTAATACTCCACTACAATATTTTCCGCTTTGCGTTCAATGGCATTCATTTATCCATTTCAAATTATGTATTTATCAACATCAAAGCACGTGTAGTATGTTCGCTTTTTGGTTGTCGGACTGATAAATACCACAACTTTTAATTATAAAAAATTAAAATTATGATTGTTTTATGATGCCAGTTACTCCTGCTTTGTGAAGGAATTCCTAGATTTCAAGCTCCTTAATCTTGACATTACTTTTGATTTTAAAAAAATGCATATCAAATATTTGTATTCTTTTCCGACCATTATCGACGTTTAAAAAATTAATGTTTATGGGTAGCCAATAAAACTCGTATTTTACAATATTGAAGCAATAGCTTAAAACATTTCTTTATGAACTTGCTTTACAAAAACGTCAACGATATACGATTATCAATCAATCATTACAGACATTCATCTAATGATAATTTCAGGGGAAACAAAAAGATACTCTACAAAATATACCACGTAAGTTATTATGAGGTTGTGTTGATGTCCTCATTTACCCTGAAAAACATGTTTCTACGGTAATAACAAAAAATATAAATAATGATGAAATAATAAAACATTGCCTTGCATGTCATCATTAAATTAAATTGGCTTTAACATGTTTAAGGGAATAGAAATTTTTGCAAGTCACGTGACCAAGCAAAACACCAAAGATGACTTCAATAATTTTATCGAAAAAATCAGCACAACCATTGTTCTAAAATTTGAACTGATTTTATTGGTGAACAAATCATTTTTAGGTCTTTAGTTAAATCTTAGTTGTAAAAACGATGATTTTTGGCGAATCTCTCGCAGATTCTTATGTTTAACTAAGTTAAACAAGAATCTCTTGCTTATCTGATTGATTTAAATATGGAGAAAATGATATATCTGTAAACGGGTCATATGTTATTATCTAGTTAGGGTGAAATAGTCTATCAAAGATTGTTCCAAATCAGCCTAGTTTTAGTTTAAAGAGTGGATGATTTTGAAAAAAAAAACTGGACGCATGGGCATAACATAATTACATGTATAGGGGTTCACATGACCCTTTCGGGTAATGTTAGGTAGAATAGGTTGAAATTATATGTTATGAAGAATAAAAAAATTCTGTAACGTCTAGCGTAAAATGTGATGTCTTACATAAACTGTGTAAATATTTGAGCTAGAAAGCTTGAAAGAATCGGAAAAAATGAAAGTATAAACATCAACCAACTTTAACCAAGGTTTGATATTTAAAGTATGATAATAAAAAAAAACTACTGCTAATGCAATACATATATATGAGTATTCCATGTACCAATTCAGGCAAAGTAAACATATAGAAATGCCCGTTCGTCATCAAACGTAATTGCAGTCATTTATTATGAAAAATCACTTACTAATAAAATGACAGTAAATCAACATAAATATCAGCATAGAACCACAGAAGTGTTTAACAAGTGTGGCCACAAAAGGTCTTCTGTGTAAACTGCCTTGATCCTTTAAATGTGTGGACATACCTGGTCTTATTTTATGTAAGTATGCCATACCATCAGTGCATTTAATGACTGAAGTTCTTCACAAACTAAACTTAGTTATTGAGTGGATATAAACCTTAATGTGTAAATTTACAAAGCAATTCATCCATAAAAAAGAGTTCAATGTCAAATGACATAAAGCAGACTTGCATGTAACCCTTAGAAACTAGATACAGACAAGTCCAGTGTAGAATGCCCATGTGAGAGATCAAATGTGCAAAGTCTACAGAGACAAAACATATTTGAAAAAAAAACGAAAAGATAAAACGAAAACAAAAAGTACACAGGCTTGGGATCCACGAACTGTCTTGCGGGCAACACCCGTCGTGTATATAGCAAGTTTGAATATACTATTTTGAAAAATGAACGAAAAATGAATATATGTCATAAAAAATTACCAAATGACTCTACATCTAGCAAAGAATTCCGCTCATACCGGTGGTAGGGCCGTCTTGAACATACCGTGAGGTTCGAGTTTTTACTCCATGCTGAAGGCCTCATTGTGATTTTGAGATGATGAACAGCTATCAAAGCGCTTTTTCTTTGCTTTGAATTTACTTGTATATATACACTCCGAAAAAAGTTAAGCGCCACCTTATTTATTTTGTAAATATCTTATTTAAAATTTATATTTAAAACATGTGGTTTTGCGACCACATATTTGTCAACATATTTGTAAACTTCAATTTGACATGCGATACTTCATAAATCGACTATTATGTATTGTGTAAAAACCGGTTTTCAGTGAGAGTGTTACGTAATTACAAAAGGCATGTTTGTCGATTTCAAGTTTGTGTACAGATGCTTGAAAAGTAATGGTTAGGCGAAAATTAAGTATAGCGGAAAGATGGCAAGCAGTTGGCATGTCACAGACGGGTTAAAGCAACAGAAGGGTGGC